>VYXC01005556.1:48171-99956 GCA_013397175.1 Platysteira castanea | reverse complement strand
AGAATGGTTTGGGTTCTAAGACACCCTAAAGTTCATCCCATTCCAGCCCCTGCCACGGGCAGGGACACCTCCCACTGTCCCAGGCTGCTCCAAGCCCCAGTGTCCAGCCTGGCCTTGGGCACTGCCAGGGATCCAGGGGCAGCCACAGCTGCTCTGGGCACCCTGTTCAAGTGCTCTGCTGTGAAAGGGCAGGAGGGACGGTGCCCGCACCTCTCCCGGGGGGTATCTGAACCCTCCACGATGGAGGGACTCTCCTCATGCCCAGGAGAGACTCTCGGACTCCCCCGAGGAGTGTATTTATGTGCCGATCTCCAGAGAATGAGCAGCACTTGCCTCCAGCGCTGCTGCGCCCAGGGCCCGGGTGCTGGAGGCGCAGGACGCTCCCGGCCAGCGCGCTCACCTCTGCTCTCCCTGTCCCTGCTCAGAAATGCGGCTGCAGCTGCCGGACACGGCCCTGCTGAGCAGCGTGGCCGAGGCTCGGCGGCGGGTGGATGCTGCCTACAAGCGCACGCGGGACCGGTGAGAGCGCGGCCGGCTGTGGCACGTCCTTGTCCCTGTCCTTGTCCCTGTCCTTGTCCCTGTCCCCGTCCTTGTTCCCGTCCCCCTCCCTGTCCCCCTCCCTATCCTCTTCCCTGTCTCCCTCTCCGTCCCCGTCCCCGTCCCCGTCCCCGTCCCCGTCCCCTCCTGCCCCGCAGCCTCCCCCGCCTCTCCTGCTCCCCCAGCCCGGGACAGCGGGTGCGAGCTCGGCGGGCACAGCGGGCCGGGACCCAGCGTTTCGTGTGCCCGGCCCGGTTTTACACCGGGCTCTGGGGTCACCAGGAGCTGTGACCTCCTCCGTGCTGCCCCGCCCAGCTCAGTGTTCACGGAACCACAGAACCATGGAATGGTTTGGGTTGGAAGGGACCTTAAAGCCCATCCAGTGCCACTCCTGCCATGGCAGGGACACCTCCCACTGTCCCAGGCTGCTCCCAGCCCCAGTGTCCAGCCTGGCCTTGGGCACTGCCAGGGATCCAGGGGCAGCCACGGCTGCTCTGGGCACCCTGTACCACCTTCACAGCAGCACCTGGTGCTATTGCTGGGCTCTGTTCCACCCCTCAGGACACTCTGAGCAGGAGCTCTAAGCTGAGACCAGCTCAGGCTCCTGCTCGTTTCCAGCGTTTCCCTCCCGCGGTGCAGCAAACAGCTGGATGCTGTGAGGATGTTCTGTGGGACTCCCGGCCATGCTTTGGGAGTGTCCAGCCTCCTGCCAGCCCATGCCTGTCCTCTGCCAGCAGCCACGCTCTGAACCCCTCCCTGGCTCGGGGACTCCTCCAGCTGCCAGGAGGCTCCAGCAGCTTTAGGCCAGGGTGGCCTGGAGGCATCTGAGGCCTCTGGACAGTGACAGATATTGATGATCTGGGTAACAGCTGGGCCAGATTTGGTGCCTCATGGATGTGAAGGCCTAAGATTTGCCTTCTGGCAGGTGGAGCTGGGCAGTTTCACAGGCTCCCTTCCTGCAAGCCCCTCTGCTGCTCTGTGGAGGGGGCCGGGGGCAGCCCTGGCCTCTCCCAGGGAGTCTCCAGCAGTTCAGGCTTGGGACGGCCCTGATGCTCAGGTGGGCAGTGCAGCATTCCTGGCCCTGCCCCATTTTGGGTTCTTGTCCCCTGCAGCATAAAGGAGAACCTGCAGAACAATGCCTTGACCCCAGCAGAGCTCCTGAGGTATTTCAAGCAGCCGGTGGAGGGGACACGAGCGGCCGTCCGGGCAGCGGATTATCTGCAGAGCACCCTGAGCCTGCTCAAAGAGAGGCTGCGATGGGCTCTGAGGGGGGACTTCAACCTCACAGGTAGGGATCCCCCTCTGCTGGGAGGAAGGCAGAGGAGGAAGACACTGGGCTTGGTCACCGGGGCCTGGGAGGAGGGGAGGAAAAGGGTTGTGATGGGCTGTGACAAATCCCTCCCATGTGGCTGCAGTGAGGCAAAGCTGAGTTATTTTTCTGTGCTCTTTTTCCATCTTAAATATTATTTGGGGGTTTTTCAGTCAGTGGAAGTGTTTTGTGCACTTCCCTGGTTCTTTCTGCTGTGTCAAGGTTCGTGTTCCAAGGCTTTGGTGGATATTCCTGTGCTTGAGCAGGGAATGAGCAAACCCAGAGATGACTCCCAGCAGCCTGACCCCAGGGAAGGCACCAAAGTCACGTCACGGACACGACACTGTCCAAACAGAGAATGGGGAGATGTGAAAGGACATCTCAGTGTGTGTCTGGGGAAAAAACATCCTCTGAGAGATGGAGTCAGGCCAGGCCAGGCTGCTGAGAGAAGGGGGCAGATCAGGGCCAGTGAGAGGAGCAGCTCAGGGACACTCAGGGAGGACTCCTGCCTGATAAATATGAACTCGTGGGCATCATGGAATGGTTTGTGTGGGAAGGGACCTTAGAGCCTGTCCAGTCCCACCCCGTGGGCAGGGACACCTTCCACACCTTTGACTATCCCAGGTTGCTCCAAGCCTGGCCTGAAACACTTTCCCAACATCCCAGTAAAGCACTGGCAGGACAGGACACATCGTGGGGAGCTCTGGCTTTGCTCCAGGACAGGATGAGCTGGAAGGCGGTGGCAGAACTGGCTGTGCTCAGCTCCAGCCTCTCCATCCAGGACTGGTGCTCCAGAGCCCTGCGAGGGCCACCCAGCTGCCCTCCCTCTTTCAAACCGTGCTGTGACCCAGACTGCTGGTGGCAGCAGTGACCAGGAAACCTCTGAGGGACAGGGCACGGAGTGAGAGCAGCAAGAGCCAAGAAGGAGCATCTTCCTCATGGAGACAGACTGGGAGAGTTGGGGGTCAGCCTGCAGAAGATAAAGTTCTGGGGAGGCCTTAGAGCCCCTTCCGGTGCCTAAAAGGGCTTATAAAAAAGAGGGAGAGACTTTTTACATGGACAGATAGTGACAGGAAAAGAGGGAATGGTTTTAAACTAAAAGAGGAGAGATTTGGATTATATGTTGGGAAGAAATTCCTGTCTGTGAGGGTGCTGAGGCCCTGGCACAGGGTGCCCCTGGATCCCTGGAAGTGTCCAAGGCTGGATTGGAGCAGCCTGGGACAGTGGGAGGTGTCCCTGCCCTTGGCAGGGGGCTGGAACAAGATGGTCTTTAAGATCTCCAACCAAACCATTCCATGATTCTGTGACTCTGTAAGACTTTTCCTGTTGAGCTCTGCCACTCAGGTCCCCTGCAAGGGGGGTGCACAGACGAGCACAGGATGGTTCCTTTCCAGGCAGCTCCGAGCAGGGGTGGCACACACTGGGAACTGCTTCCAGGGGGAAAAACTTGTGACACCCCCTAGGATGGCTGTGAATGTTTGCATTTTATGGTGGAGCTAAAAAGGGGGAGGAGAGGAAATGCCAATACCAGAAAACCTTTCTGCTCCTGCATGAGCCCAAGGTGTGATTATAAATAAGATCCGACCACAGCTGTGCTGGGTTTGATGCTTTCCACACCAGCAAAAGCATTTGCTGCTCAAAGAGCATCCTTGGCACATCTTCGAGCAGGAAGATTTAAATGCCAGCACGTTGTGATTGTGCAGATGATGCTGGGTACAGGTACGAGGGGACAGGAAGGAAATCCTTTGCCCAAGCAAAGCCAGCAGGGCCAGTGTCCTGTGTGCTTCTTCTCCCTTGTTCCCTGCCAGACTTGCTGACTCCTGCTCAGATGGAGATGATTTTCAAGGCCACTGGATGTGACCAGCAGGATAAGAAAATAAATTGTGCTTCTTCTGGCTACAGAACCATCACTGGCGAGTGCAACAACAGGTGAGGGGCTGCGTCAGCAGGAGGATGGAGGGATGGATGGAGGGATGGAGGGATGGATGGATGGATGGATGGATGGATGGATGGATGGATGGATGGATGGATGGAACAGGATGAGAGGAAATGGCCTCAAGTTGCACCAGGGGAGGTTCAGGTTGGACATCAGGAGGAATTTCTTCCTGGAAAGGGTGGTCAGGCCTTGGCAGGGGCTGCCCAGGGAGGTTTGGAGTCCCCATCCCTGGGGGTGCCCAAGGAAGGCCTGGACATGGCACTCAGAGCTCTGGGCTGGGGACAAGGTTGACGTAGATTATTCTATGGCTGGATGCATCCTCTGTAAGGAGAACTAAACCCACTTCCCCAGGGATGACCCACACAGGCACCTTGGTTTAGGGTTTCACACCCCGCAGTATTCCCTAGTGATGTGTGGAGCTGTTAATTCCAGCCCTGTTTGGAAGGTTCCTGGTGTGTACCTCAGCCAGCTCTTTGCCAAAACAGGAGGAGCTCAGCGCTGGGGACAGACAGCAGTCATCCCTCTTTGTCTGGCCCTGCCCCTCGGCAGGGTCCCCAAGGGTTTCCTGACCTAAATCCATGCTGGGCATGATGTGGCCATCCCCTTGCCCCACACCGTGTGTGGGAGGAATCTGGGCATGTGGGCTGGGAGAGCACCTCCTGCACCTCCCACGGCTGGAACGGAGAACGTGGGAGACACGGGAGCTGCTGAGCACGGCTGCGTGAAAGGGGCAGGTCAGAAACATCCCCTGCACAAACAGAGCGGGGCAGCTCCTGGGAGCAGCTCAGGCAGAGGGAGCTCAGCCGGCTCTGGCTGCCCCAGGGTGCTTTGGCCTTCGGGGGCTGTGTAAGAACTCAGGAGAGACCCCCCTGCCTCCTCCCCAATCAGGGGGACGTGGGCTCTGGGGTAAGGACAGGTCCCTCACACCTGATCTGGACCCGAGGCCCTGGGGAAGGGGGGCTCTGTCTCCCCATCCCATGTGGGTGAGAGGCCACCACAGAACACGTGTTGGACATGCACTCCAAAGTCGAGTATTAGTCCTTTAATAAGGTTTTAGTGGTGTAATGGGACTACAGTCACAGAATGGTTTGGGTTGGAAGTGATTTTGGAAAGGTTTAAAGGTCATCTAGTCCAGCCCCCCCGCCGTGGGCAGGGACATCCTCAGTAATGACCTTCAGATGAACCACAAAGTGCAGTAACCTCACAGTCCAAACCCCCCAGTTTCTGTTTGACACCACAGACAATTCCATTCCAGGGCTCTTCCTCTTTTCCCTGGTGTTCAGCTTCCAGCTTTGTTTTCCAGCCACAGTCTGAGGCTGGGGACCCTTCTTCAGGCTGGATGACATCAGGGCTCACCTGAGTTCTTGTCTGGGAGAAGCTGAGGCTTGGGGTGCATTATTAAAGGTCTTTTCCAGCCTAAACAATTCTATTATTATTGTTGTTACTGGTATTAATCCTGAGGTTTGCTGTAGCACCAAACCCACAGAGCTGCAGCAGTTCCCAAACCACGGCCTGCTCCCATTCCAAGGGCCATGTCTCTCCATATCCACAAGCTCTTGGCTCTGTTTGCTGTTTCTCCGTTGCCCCTGACAGGAGGAACCCATCCCTGGGAGCCTCCAACAGAGCCCTGGCCAGGTGGCTGCCAGCAGAGTACGAGGATGGCGAGTCCGTGCCCCGTGGGTGGACGGAAGGAAGGCGCTTCTCTGGATTCCCCCTTCCACTGGTAAAGTTCATAACCATCTCAGGATGCAGTGTCAGGGCCTAGGGACTGTCAGTTCTTGGGCAGGCCACAGGCATCAAGGGGCTCCTCCACCAGCTGGAGTTGTGGATCAGGTTGGAGGAGCTTAAATTCACCAGCTTCATGGTGATGGTCTGAGAATACCCTGGGGGATCTATTAGGAAAGCTTTTTAAGTCCCATGTGTGTCCGTGGAGACACAATAAAGAGGCTCTGACACCTGCCAGGTTCAGCAGAAAGGAGCAAATGAAGTCAATTTATTGACACTGCATTATTCTTATACCCATTCCAATACTACAAGGGATTGGAGAGCATGTCACTTCCTTCTCCATCTTCACTGGAGAAGAAAGGTGCCCATCCAAGTGGTTTTATCACAAAAGGAATGAAAAGCAGAAAATACCGTTAAGTAAACATCGGCTCTATTTACATAAAACTGTGTGAGAAAATATCTGACTCCAAGGTTAAAAACAGAAGGCTTAAAGAAAACAAGGCGACACCCATGCCTTCAGGAAAAGCAAAGGAGAATTAATTTGATTACTGCAGAATCGCAGGAGGAATGCAGAATTCCGCAATATGTTCTTTTAAATTGAGTGCATTTAAGCCAAATTATTTTAATCACCTTTTTTGATTTGGTTTGTTGCAGTTGTTGTTTCCTTTCAGGAAGTTATGCCAGAGGATAAAGTGAGCCAAGGAACCCCCAGAACAATAAATATATGGCCAGAAATGCTGCGTGGGGGTCCCTGGGTGGGTGAACTGCAGGGGTCGTGGCTCTCGTGGCACCTGGATGTGAGCAGGGACACTTGATGTGGCTTCTGGTCACTTAAGCTTGGTGCAACAAGAGCTCTGGTGAGGAGCTGGGGTTGTGTTCATGGATTTGTTGTACTTCCTAACCCTCCTCCACAGCACAGTGTCCACTTTTTGTGTAGTAGTGCATGAAGGTGGGGGAGCTGTGATGGCTGGGGAAGGGAGGACGACTTTGAGATAATTTCCAGAAATTCACAGGGGCTATTTTTTCCACACTTCTATTCAAAAAAAGTCTTTTAAAATCAGTTTTGTCTCCCTTTCCCAGGCTTGCTTAGCTGTTTCCCTGAGTCCATCAAGGGATAGTCTTGGCCTGGAGGCTCAGAGCCCTGCCTAGAGCCAGAGCAGCGCAGTGCTCAGCGAAGGGCACTCGGTGATGGTGACACCTTCCTGCACAGACAGATTTGGGTTTTTTTGTCTGCAAAGCACAAGAAGTGCCTTGGGAATGTTTGCTGATGCCCCCACATCTGGGTGCACCCATTCATACACATCATTTCCCACCAAGGTGTTCTGCCTCCATCCCTGCAGGTCCGACAAGTGTCCAACGAGATCGTCCACTTCCCCCCAGAGCAGATCCGGATGGACCAGCAGAGATCACTCATGTTCATGCAGTGGGGCCAGTTTATTGACCACGACCTGGATTTCAGCCCAGAAACCCCAGTCAGAATGCCCTTCACTGGCGGGCCAGACTGTGACACCAGCTGTGCCAAGGAGCCTCCCTGCTTTCCCATCCAGGTACGGGCAGGGAACGGAAGGGAGAGGCCATCTGCCTTCCAGCCAGGAGATGCTGGTGGCTCTCCCGGCCCTCGGCCATGGAGGAACATCCTCCCAGAACAGGCCCAGGAGGTCAGAGCACTCTGTGTGGTGGCAGTGCTGTGTTCCAGGGCTGTCCCTGGGTTCAGGCACAGCTTTTTCCAGGTTTCCAGGCATTTACCCATCTCCCTCAGCAATGTGGTTTTTCTTTGGAGCTGTAGTGCAAAGGCAGCACGGGTGACACCTGGAAAACAGGAAATGTCACAGACAGGCACTGGGGAGTGTCAACAACACAGAAAATCCACGGGACCTACGTGCTCTTTGCACAGGACAAGGGAGTGCTGAGATCTCCCAGCAGTGCCCGCAGCGTTAGCAGGAGTCACATCGTGGTCCCTGCTCCAGCAGATCACGGAATCACAGAATCACTGGGCTTGGAAAAGCCCTCCCAACCCGTCGAGTACAAGCTGTGCCTGATCCCCACCTTGTCCCCAGCCCAGAGCTCTGAGTGCCACGTCCAGCCCTTTCTTGGGCACCTCCAGGGATGGGCACTGCAAACCTCCCTGGGCACCCTTGCCAAGGCCTGACCACCCTTTCCATGGGGAAATTCCTGCTGGTGTCCACCCTGAGCCTCCCCTGGCCCAGCCTGCGGCCGTTCCCTCTCCTCCTGTCCCTGTTCCCTGCCAGCAGAGCCCGACCCCCCCGGCTGCCCCCTCCTGTCAGGGACTTGTGCAGAGCCACCAGGGCCCCCCTGAGCCTCCTTTGCTCCAAATCACATCCGTGTCCCTCCTGCCGCCCTGCCCTCCTGCCTTTGAAGTTCTGCTGCAGCTCTGGCTCCCACATATGCCCCTAATTCCTCTCAAGGAATACTATGATGGGATGGACCATCACTGAGCATTTGCCTGACATGCATTTGAGAATGCAGGCAGGGTCACAAGTTCTGGATGACAACTGTCTGTGGTGTAGAGATGGAGATAAGAAAACCGAGCCTTAAAGATTCAATCCAATGTATTTATTTTCAGTGGAAAAACCTTAGGAATCCATAGGACTTTAGGGAAATCTAAGTGTCTCCAGGCTGTTTGGGACTTGGGCTCCTAAAGCAGCATCTCTGCTGTCAATCTGACCCTTCATCTCAGGATTTATGCTGAAGTTTTATGCCCTGTGAGAGGGCTCCTGCCTGGCTCCATCTCCTGAGCCACTGATGAGTTTTCCTTTTCCCTATCTGCAGATCCCACCCAACGACCCCCGAATCACCAACAGGAGGGATTGCCTCCCTTTCTTCCGCTCGGCCCCCACGTGCACGCGGGGCCGGGCGCTCCGGGAGCAGATCAACGCACTGACCTCCTTCCTGGACGGCAGCGTCGTCTACGGCAGCGAGGCGGCCGTGGCCCAGCGCCTGCGGGACCCAAGTGGCCAGCGGGGCCTCCTGGCTGTGAACCAGAACTTCACGGACAGGGGCAGGGCCTACATGCCTTTCGGCCCCATGAGGAAGGAGCCCTGCCTCAAGGCCAGCGGGCCAGCTCGAATCCCCTGTTTTTTCGCAGGTGAGTGAGCTGGGTGCTGGCACCCCAAACCTGGAATCTGGAGCAGACAATTCCACCAGCTCCAGCTGGCTTCTTCAGTCATTTGCTTTTCTTATTTAAGTAGAAAATGGAATGGAGCAGAACGCGAAAGACTGAGACAGGCTGTGCTAGGTAGGAGGAAGGTCTTCGCCATCTCCAGGACTTCTTAGTGAGGATAAATCTGGAGTGAGGGTGTCCCATCCATGCTCAGCAGCTCTGGTGCAGGGCCCCAGTGAGCTAGGGACCAGTGCCATGATGGAGCCGAGCAGGCACAGCAGTGGCAGGCTGGCCTGGAGGCCGTGGCTGGTCCGTACTTGTTGTTCCGTGGCTGTCTCCATCCCAGCAGGATGGGAACAGGTGTGTAACTGCTCTGCAGGGGCACAGCAGGAAACGTTTGCATGTCCCTGCTGCACTGAGGAGCTCGGTTCCCAGCTGGAATGAGAAGGAGGCCAATACCAGACCGAGGTGGCCTTTCAGGGTGTGTTCCCACCACTCTGAAGGCTGAGGGAGCACTGGGAGCACTCCGGCCTGGCCAGTCCATCAGGACACCCTCCTGCTACATTTATCCTTTGTCATGCTTTTGATATCCCCTTGGCCCCTTCTTCAACCCAAAATAACTCCTCTGGTCACAGGCATGGGCTCCCAAAGCCAGACAGGCTCCCAAAGCCAAGCCTTCTCTCCATCCAAATCCCTGCACAGCCACCACCTCTTCCCCACTGCTGCCCTTTGCCGTGTTCTGTCCCCAGCTCCCAGAGACAGAACGGACCTCATGGATCCTTAGCCCTATTCCCTTCTCCTGGTCCTGCTGCTGGAGACCAGGATGCTGCCACAAGCCTGTGGGACCCCAGGGAGGGATGTTTCTGACACACCTCATGAATTAGTGTCTCACTTCCTGGCCTATTTCTTTTGGAGAGCAGGACTTCCCGGCTGGCTCCTGCTGGCTCTGGCCACAGCGGGCTGCTTGTGGCATTGCTGGAGAAAGCTTGAGGGCACAACAGATCTCATCAGCTCCGCTGCTTTCTACTCCCTTGGCCCCCTTCATATCTGGCCGAAGTTCCTCTGAACATCCCTGTGGTCCTTGGAATCCATCAGCCCCCTCCTCTAAAGCTCGTGGTGTTTCATGCTCCCACAGCCTTCCACCTGTCCCATGTGTTGTTCCACGTGTTCACCTGCTCCCCCAGTTCCATGCAGGTCTCTCCTTGGTGAGGACCACGCGGGACCTGTGGCCAAAGGCAGGTGCCCAGTGAGAAGCAGAGCAGGCAGGAGCATCAGGTACTTCCCAGGAGGGGCTTCTGGCCCCCCCAGACTCTCAGCGAGGAGTAGTTCCTGTTCCATAGCTGGAACAGACCCATCAATTCTTTTATAGTCATCAGCTCAGGCTGTTTCAGAAGCGCCTTTGAAAATTCAGTGCCTTATTTGTGACTTTTCCGGTCCCTGAGAACTGGGCGAGTTTTACATGTGCAGTTGCCTCACAGGGCTCAGCGTTTCCTCCCAGAGCTCTGCTGGAAGCTCTGGCTGGATGCATTCTGCTCATGGAAACCTCACAGTGCTGCTTTTGTTCCTGCTTCCGCAGTCCCTCACAGGCAGGCTTTGAGAGGGGATGAAAAGGGCTCTGTGCCAAGGGCAGGAGCAAATGCCTCTATTTACTGTGGGACAAGGGGGCTAAATACGACATATTTACTTTTCTCTGAGTGCTCGTCTATACTCTCATCACCTGCTTGCTCTTGGGTTTCCTGCCCCAGATGTTTGAAGAAGGATTTGATATTTCATTGTGATGCTGTTTGTAGTTTATTCCTGCAAGTTGACTCATTTTGCTTTCCCTTTTAGTCCCCAGAGAGCCTCTTTGTGACTGTCACCTTGCTTTGGCCACAGTTTCAGCTGGTTTGAAGGAGATCTTCTGACTTTCAGAGCTCCTTGGGCCATCTTGACTTCCCTCTTCCCGTTTGCAATTCTCTCTCGATCTCTGAGACCAAATATCTCTGATATGGGAGCCTGGAGAACACCTACTTGTATTTAACTTTTTCAGTTAATGCTCCCAGCCCTTCAGTGAAACCTTCCCCCCTCTCTGCGATTCTCAGCCCAGCCGTGACAGCACCTGGCTTTTCCTGCCTCAGCAGAAATTCGGCTTTTCCCGGTGCTGTCCAGCGCTTGGTTTCCTTCTCCTCCTCTGTGTTTCTTACCCCTTTTCTTCACAGCACAAATATCGAGGCATCTAAAAATTCCTCTGTGCGTGCTTCCCCGTGTGACATCCCCACTCCTGTGCCCGTGTGCCCCTGGCAGGTGACACCCGTGCGAGCGAGATGCTGGAGCTGGCCTGCATGCACACGCTCTTCGTGCGGGAGCACAACCGCCTGGCTGGGAAGCTGAAGAGCCTCAACCCCCACTGGAATGATGAGAGGCTCTACCAGGAGGCACGAAAGATCCTGGGAGCCATGATCCAGGTACCAGCCACCATCGCACCTGCCCTGGCTCTGCCTGCAGTCCCACAGGGCTCACATGTTAGGCTGTGCTAGTGTGGGCTGGCTGAAGGGTGCAGAATTTTGGGGTGAAAGGACCAAATTCTCTCCACCAGCCCCTTTTGACCAAAATCACACAGATATACCTGAAATGACAAGCACAGAGGGGTCCCCCTGAATCTTTGATGTCCCTCTACTGTTAAATTTACAAAATGCTTGATGAGGCTTTTAATGGCACATTTTTGTTTGAGGAACAGACAGAAAAGTCAGAGGAAAAGCTTTTCTACCCTGTGTTTTGTACCTGATAAAAATGATACTGGAAATTTGGATAAAAATCCCTCTGGGTTGTGTATCTCCTCCTCTCAATGATTCCCTGCCCATGGCAGGGGGTTGGAATGAGATGATCTTGAAGGTCCCAAACCATTCTGGGATTCTATGAAGAAGCCCCATGTGCCACGGTGTCTCCTTGGGACTGGGCTGCACCCCAGACTTGACCCTGAATGGGATCCTGGGGTCACACAAACACCTCTGTGCTTGGGAGGCACCTCCCAAGGTCTCTTGTCCAGCCTCCAGTTTGGACCAGGAAAGGCCTCAAAGCCAGATGAGGTTTTAGAGCTGGCAGGGAAGGCTGGATCCTATGAGAGAAAGGGACATGGGGATTCCAAAGGCGCTGCACCCCCATTGAAGCCTGTCTTCTGAGCTGGTTTAACAAAAAATAAAAGGCAGGAATATCAAAATGTTTATGTTTTTATGCTGTCAATTTAAATATTATTTTACTGTTGAAAAAATGTTGGGCAAGGCAAACACTCAAAGGATTGTCCTAAAGAGGATCATCTCCATCATTGTGTTTACATCAATGGTTTCGTTGTCATGCAGTTTTCAGATAATTCATCCATTTTCTCCTGCTGACACAGAATTTGATCCTTTTTTAAAAAAAATTATATTGTGCTGCCTCCTCAATATCCCAGAGAGACATGAGAGCAGGATGGGAGACCTGTGCTGTGGGAGGACTCAGGGAGCCGCCCGTGGGTGGTGCTAGCCCTGTTACCTGCCAGCCTTATCTTTGCCATCTGAGGCACGCAGGGCGCGGCTCTGCCTGCCTGATGGGAATGGTGACAAGGAGGAAATATTTGGGAGGATTTGGCAGGCTTTTATCTTCACAGAATCACAGAACCAATTAAGTTGGAAAAGACCTCTGAGACCATTGAGTCCAACCTACTATTATGTTGCCCCGACCTGCCAGAGCGTTGTGGCAGAGAGAACACGAACAACAACTTTCCTTCCACAGAAACTGATGCCCAAGACATTAAGAGTTCACCCTTTCCTTGTTTCCCCCTAGATCATAACCTACAGGGACTACCTGCCTCTCCTGCTGGGATGCAGGTTCCGGAGGCTCATTCCTCGCTACCGGGGCTACAACGAGTCCGTGGATCCTCGGATCTCCAATGTCTTCACCTTGGCTTTTCGCTTTGCTCATGCCTCAGTCCCCCCAACTGTTGGCCGCTTAGATGAAAATTACAGACCCATAACTCCTGAAATTCAACTTAGAACCTCCTTCTTTGCTGTCTGGAGGATCATTCAAGAAGGTAAATCCTTTCTTGCAGCTCTGCAGTGTGGGTTCATTTTCATTCACCCTTTTCTGCCCTCTCTGGATGAGCTCCTGCTTCAGCCAAATTTAAAAGCATTTTGTATTAAATGTATTAAATGGCCTTTACTACCAGCCAGTTTTCCCAACAGAGATGTTCCCTGTAGTCAAGGGCAGCCCGTCATGTTACAAAATTGTCTGATTGCTTAATTGCTGTGGCCTCCAAGAACACTCTTCAAAGTATTTTCTTCTTAATTCTAAAAGTGCAGGAAAATTGATTCTCATGAAGTAGAAGTTTATAATTAAATATAAGCTGTGCTCCCCTCTCTGGGGCCTCTTACACACACAGCAACCTCCCTGCACTGCTCACATGCCCCTGCTGCAGGTGGAACTGATCCCAGTTTCCCTGCGGGTGGGATTTCTCTGCAGGTGGGATCGATCCCTACCTCCGAAACCTCATGGCCAACCCGGCCAAGCTGATGACGCAGCAGCAGATGGTGGTGGGCGAGCTCCGGGATCGGCTGTTCGAGCAGGTGGAGAGGATTGGGTTTGATTTGGCTGCACTCAACATGCAGCGCAGCCGAGACCACGGCCTTCCCGGTAAGTCAGCTGTGGGAGCAGGGCTTACAAAGGAGAACAAGTGGAAATCGGGCATTTTTGTGATTCAACTCTGAGAAACTTCTCCAGCCCATGCTCAGCTGAAATCACTCAGGAGTTGTATTCGGTGATCCTTATGCGTCTCTTCCAATGCAGGATATTCAGTGATTCCATGATGCTCTTTCCCAAACCTTTTCCTTGTTTCTGAACAACCACAGGTAAGTGGGTGGAGGCTGAGCACTGAAGGCACAGCCTGGCTGAAGCTGCAGGAGAGACGTGGAGGCAGAGGAACGTGGGGCATTGCTCAGATCTGAGTTTGGTGTTCAGTGACTGACCCGTTTCTATTGTCCAAGTGGAAAAACTGGTAAAATAGTTCAGCAACAAGTTTGCAGGAGTGGAGTTAGGGCTGTGAGTGCCCCGTGACTTCTCTGCAACCATCTGTAGTGGTCCAGCCCAGCCACACATGACTGGAAGAGCAGATTCCAGTATGTAAAGAAAATTTCATCATAATTTCTCTATTAAATCTGTGTCCCAGAAAAAAAACCCACCAGGCATGTCAGAACCACTCTCAGGGCTCTGCAAGGTGCAAAACCAGTGTAATGGCATTGCGAGATGTTCTTGAGAAACAGATTGTTGATGGGACTTCAGAGCTGGCTCGTGGGTGGGTCCTTGCCCAACAGTGCCATTAGGCTGATGAAAGCGCCCGGAGCCGCTGTGTCAGCAGCATCCTGAGAGAGGCAACAGGGCTCCTGCTTGAAACTGGGATGAAAACTGAGCGGGATCCACGTGTTTTAAGCCCAGTCAGAGGCTTTGCAGTATCTCCAGGTGCATCATCAGCTCACAGGATTGCTCTGCCTTGGCCACAACAGAAGGCTGTGATTTTTCCCATGCTTTATTGAGGAACACCATCATGCAGAACCTGCTGGGAACCACAAATCCTGAGCTTCCAGACCCGACATGGTGGGAGTGACATGTATTTCTAGTGAATTTGGGTTTAGCTGTAGGTCTCAAAGCACCTGTGAGTGCTGCTGTACTCCTTTATATTAGACATCCATGAAGGTGGTGATGGCACAGCAAGGTCAGAAACCCTCCCTAATTAATTTTCTGATTAAGCAGATTCTCAGTGTCCTGGAATTGTTTGATAGTGGTGTCATCCAGACACCATACGCTGTGTCTTTTTCTCCCAATTCTCCCTGGTTTTTAGACAGAAGACAGTAGGTTTGGACTGGATATCAGGAAAAAATTCTTCCCTGTGAGGGTGGGGAGGCCCTGGCACAGGGTGCCCAAAGCAGCTGTGGCTGCCCCTGGATCCCTGGCAGTGCCCAAGGCCAGGCTGGATGGGGCTTGGAGCATCCTGGGATGGTGGAAGGTGTCCCTGCCCGTGGCAGGGATGGGATGAAATGAGCTTTATTATCCCTTCCAACCCAAAACATCCCATGATTCCATGACATCCTGCTCACAGCAGAGCTGTTTGCTGCAGCATCATCTCATCTCCTCCACCAAGACGCAGAATTATGCACCAGTTGTGAATTTTTGGCTGTTTGCAGCCCAGAAAAATTAGTCCAGCTGGCAAAGTCTGGTGGCTGAAGTAACTTGGGCTGTGTGGAGTGGGTGGCTTGAGCCCATGCCTGGACAGGGACCAGCTGTGGGGAAGCACTTGGTCATTCTCCTGTTGTACAGAGAGAGGGGCCCTCAACATCTCACCCAGGCTCACTTTCAGTGAAGGCAACATCAGTTCCATCCCTGCTGAGTGGAGCAGAACGTTGCTGGAAGGTGGTGGAACAACTCCCACCTGCAAAGACACGGCTCTCCCAAAACTGCATCGAAAGGCCAGGCAGGAGGGACTGGCTCTGGAGGAGTGGGAAGTCAGTAGCGTTAACAGAAATACGTGGAAGGTGTCCCTGCAGTTTGGTGTCTTAAACAGTTAGGTCATGCCTTAGATTTTAACTTTTATATTTTTTCAAATTCTGTATTGCCTAGTGTGTAACTCTATAAAGTTTCTTGTAGCTCGTTAGCTGCTCTCTTAGGCCAGACAGACACAACAAAGCCTCTCGGAGCTGTTCAAGGACACTCGGGCTGTCCTAGGCCCGAAGGTGTAAACCGGGGCCGGGAGAGAGGTGGGGAAATTGAAGAAAGCTACAGTTTCAACTGGTGAATTTATGCTGATATGCAAATGAACCAAACTTATAACAGTGTAAAGAACTCATGACTCGTTGTCCATCCTGGGGTCCATTTTGGAAGTAGCCTCTGGCTCCCCAGGGTGGTATCTTTGAAGGCCTTTCAAATAAATACCTACCTTTATTCCCTTACTCTTGTCTAGTCTCTCATTCTAGGTAGCTGGAGAAGGCATCATAGGTGTCCCAGCTTTGGGAAAGAGAAGGAAAAATCTTTGCAGGAGGGGTAGCTCATTAGTGCTCTATCTGCTCTGATATCCAACCACTTGCAGGTTACAACTCCTGGAGACAGTTCTGTGGGCTCTCACAGCCCTCCGGAGTGAGGTCACTCGGCCGAGTGCTGAGGAATCGGAGCCTGGCCAGGAAGTTCCTGCAGCTCTACGGGACACCAAAGAACATTGACATCTGGATTGGGGCCCTCGCAGAGCCCTTTGTGAGCGGAGGCCGAGTGGGGCCCCTCATGGCTTGTCTCATTGGCACCCAGTTCAGGAACATTCGTGATGGGGACAGGTAAGAGGGGAGCTGGGCATCCCAACTCCAAAGTACAGAGAGGCTTGAGTTTATGCAGATTTCTTCACTCACGTCTGAAAACTACTCCAGTTGTTCGTTGCTTTTTTTTTCAGTACTCCTTCAAAAGTTTCATTTTCTTTGTAGTGATGTTCTTATTCCCTGTCTGATGGCTGAGACCCTGGGCTAAGATCCCTTCCCAGCAAAGCCATGTCTCACTGTTTCTTCTTCCCACCCCAGTTCGGAACTGGAGCCCTCTGCTCTGACGTGTGGCAGGGCTTGGTCTTTGCTTGTGGTGGATGTGGTGGGTTGGGGTTTTCTTGTCAGCCAAAATCACTTCAGCAGTGCTGAGGTTTCAACACACCTGAGTTCCTCCTCCTTCTCCTTGAGGTTGCTCAGGGACTTCAGGAGCAGCAGTGAGTTGCGTTCCCATCTAAAGCTGAATTTATGAAGCAAGATCCCTGTACCTGCCAGCAATATTGCCTGAAAGTGGGATCACCAGCCATGTTTCTGGGAAACGTTTCTGCTGAGAGAGTCTTAGGATGAGCTCAAACCCCAGGATAGGGAGCTTAGAGGCAAACAGTTTGTTGCACGTCTAGAAATCCTGTTCTTATGGCAGGAAATGAACCCTTTTGTAAAAAATTGAGCAATTACAGGGCTTGTTCCAACATGGCAATCATGTGGCTGTAACCACAGCCTGTGCGCAGTCTGTGAAGCCTTTCCTATTTGAAAGAGGGTGCCTGTGCCTTATCTGAGGGAAATTAATTCAATTGTAGCTTTGTTACATGTCCATGGCCAAAAGAAAAGCAAGGCAATTATCCAACTGGTGAGTTAGGGCTCTCGATTTAAATAACAGAAATTCAAATTTGTTCTTGGCAAAAGAAATTAGTGTTAATGGGAAATAATATTGTGGGAGTCATGAACGTGAAGAAGGCAGAAGGCAAAAATCTGTTGTGTCTTCTTTCTCCTGCAGGTTTTGGTGGCAGAACCCTGGGGTTTTCACTCCTCGCCAGCGCTGTTCACTGGCCAAAATCTCGTTGTCACGAATAATATGTGACAACACCCACATCACTAAAGTATCAAGGAATATCTTTCGGGCTAACAGATACCCCCATGGCTTTGTCAGCTGCAGTCGGATCCCAAAGCTGGACCTCAGACCCTGGAAGTCAACGAGCACCGAGGAGCAAGGTATGATCTGCAAACAGCAGCAGGTCCTGCCCACACACCCCAGAGAAAGCCAGACCCTGTGGTTTGAAACTGAGCTGCCTGCCATGGGGCTGGACCTGTGTGCCCGGCACAGCTTTGGGTGCCCCAGTTCACCAGGGGTACTCAGACTGGCTCCTGCAAAGTGCAGATTTCCTGGCAGACCAAGCCAAGGGCCCTGTTCTGGGGATTTTTCTANTGCTCTGGGATGGCCCTGCCTGAGCAGGGAGGTGGCACCAGGGACCCTCGGGGGGCCCTTCCAGCCTGGCCCAGCCTGGGATTTTTTTTTTTTTTAACAATTGCTTTTCCATTTAGCTCTTCACTGTTGATGCCAGGGTTTCCTGCATGGGAAGCAATGCCCAGACTGGGAAGGCTGCTCTGTCTGTCTGTCTGTCTGTTGAGATGCTGTTTTCCAGCACATCCTTGTAAGGCCAAAAGTAACTCAGCATTCGAAAAGGAATTCCCAGTCTGTGGAAGGGTTTCTGGTTTTGACCTCTGCTTGTACAGATGTTGCCTATATTTACACTATTTCTCTCAGCGGCCTTCAGGATTCGTAAAATTCTTGAGGTCTAATTCCTTCCAAAATGCTTCCTGAAATCCATGGGAAGTAGATGTAGGGAAGAGTGGCTCTCCCTGGGAGGGGCTGTTCCACTGCCTTCTCCTAACAAATTTTCCTTCCTTTCCTGACAGTCAGGTCCTGCCATGCTCTCATATTACCAGTTTCTGATTCCTCTTTTGCAGCTTAACCTGTGGAAACAAATCACACAAGGTATAAGGGAGCTATGGCAGGTTCTTTTCTATTAACACAAAGCTTTTTATCTCCTCTAGAAGAAGATTCTGGTGACTTTAAATGCTGAACATTGAGGATTTCCCAGATGTCCAGACTTGGGAAGCTGCTGAGGTGGATTATTAATTTTTGCTGTGTTCATGCTTTTGCTGCCTGCGATGTTTGGGCACGGTTGTCATTTGCTCAGCTTGATTTGCATGAGGCCCTTACAGTGGGATGGAGCCCAGGAATAAAAGAACTTCATGGAGAGATGTCCCAGATCTGTGAACTCACTCAGTATCACAAAGCCAAGTGAAATGAGTTCTCCAGAGGCTGATCCCAAATCACACCAGCTGCTGGCTTAGGCCGCAATGCTTCACCAAAATTTCATGTCAAACACATGTTTTGGACCTTCCTTTTAAAATTTTCAACCCCCACAGAATGATCCCAGGAATTGGAATGACAGCTGATTTTTGTTCTTTGATTTTTTTGTTTGAAAGAAGGCAATCCTTCAATTTCCAGAGAAAATTTACTAAGGGCAGGATGCCTCTGAGAGAAGCAGAAAGAGTTGTCCTGCACCCCAAACTCACTGTCCTAAAATGCCCTGTGCCAGGTTTTGCTCCAACACGGAAGAAAAAATCTGCCACATGGAAGAGAGTTTTCTCACCATTATTTCCCATACTCCAGAATGCCCAAAACATCCCCTGATGTGACAGAAACCTGTGACAAGCTCTTCCTGAAGCCTGGCATGAGCCAGCATGACTCACCACTGGGCTGTAGAGCTGGTGGGATGTGGCCTGGCAAAGATAAGAAAAATCTGAACATACAAGAAAGTAAAAACTATTCTGGTTTCAATCCAGCTTTCTCCCTTTTCCTGAAAGGGATCGAACCCACTTTCTCCTCCCTCTGTAGCCTGCTATGTTCCTGTTATTTCTTAATAAATTGCAATTTTGGCCTGAGGCCAAGATGTTCTTTGCACTTTGTAAAAGGTGCAGCGAGTGCAGGTAGGTTTTCTCTGGGACTATTGGGAAAGGGCAGTTCCAGAAGCTCTGTGTCATTAATGGAAGAAGGTATTTCTTGCTGAAGCCTCTGCCCCCCGCTCCTGTGTGAGGCAGAACGATGGAAGTCAGCACGGAGGGGTGGGAGGTACTGACAGGGGTGTCCCAGACTCTCCAGCTCTGGTTTCCCACCCCTGGCTCCTAACGGGGACAGAGCCCCGTGTCTGCTCAGCCCCCGGGGACAGAGTGGAGGACAGAGTAGCTTCCATGACCTGCTGACTTCAGCAATTCCCCTCTGGGGGAGGATGGGAGTGGTTCAAAGCCACCCACACCCCCTCTGTGTGCACTAAGCACAGACAGCTGATTCCTTGTATTTTAGCCAAGCTGAAATTTGGAGAATTTTATTTGCTTTATCAGCTTGATCAAACACGTGCAGTGCTGGTACAGCAGCATGGGCACCGTCCGTAGGGTGCCTGGCGTGTGCCTGCCTTGGCCAGTGGAGCTCCTGAGGGAGGAATGCATCCCGCAGGAGCTGGGAGGGGATGGCTTGCCCCGATCAGCCTCTGATCCTGGTTTCAGAAGGGCAGCTCTCTCTCCCAGCTCTGTTGAGGCCTCTCATTCACTTTCTTTCCCACCTGCAGGCTCCCCCAGCTGTTTCAGCTCAGACCTGGGTGTCCATCCCGAGTTCATCCTGGCAGGTCCTTCTCCCAGTGCCAACTCAGGTTTTCCTCGGTGGATGCCCACCTAGGTGGTCACTGGGCTGCAGCACGTGGGGTGCAAAGAAAGGCTGAGGAAGCTGGATCTGCTCAGTCTGGAGAATGGGGGGGAGTGATTTCAGTTTCTCTAAGGAGTAGCTGTGAAGGTGGACACTTCCCAGAGGCTCATAGTGAAAAGACAAGAGGTAACAGATGCAGGTTACCACAAGGGAAATAACCTTTGGACAAAGGCAAACGTTATTCCCTGTGATAGTGGTGTGATGCAGACACATGGAATGAGAGAGGTCTTGGGATCTCCAACCTTGGGTATTCTCCCAAACTGTCTAGGCCTTGAGCAAGGTCTCTGGATTTGCAGTTAACCCTACTCTGAGTAGCTGGTTGGCCTGCAGATCTCCTGGTGCCCTTTCCCCCTTCAATTTTCCTGTGATTTACAGTTTTACTTCCTAGCCAGAGTTCACAGCTCTAAGCTAACAACCCCTGGATGCAAGCCCTGCAGCCCAGGCTATTCCAGGCTGCTGCATCCTTTTCTGTCAGGGCTGTCTGGATACCACAAAAGTCTTCATGAGCCAGAACACCTTTTCTTGTAAAACCTCTTCTCCTGTCATTACAAGCACTTCCAGCCATGTCTTTGCTCATAAATTGGTCTCCGAAGTTAACCTGTGCCCTGTAAAACTGAGGGTCTCATGGATTCATCACTGAGCTGCAGCCAGAGCATCATAAGCAGTCTCCTCAGTCTTGACAACCTTTCTCTGATATATTTATCCTGGAATCCCTCTGAGGTTTTTAGTATCAATGTTAATGCCTCAGTGAGTAGTAAGTGATGAGTTCCCTTCTGACCTGTTCACCCTTTGGAGGCTGGTGACTGGTGTGGTCCTTGGCCAGACCCAACACTTTGCCCTTTGATAGTTTATCATAGAGACATGGAATATCCTGACTGCAAGAGACCCCCAGGGACCATCCAGTGCAGCCCCTGGCCCTGCCCAGACACCCCAACAACCCCACCCTGGGCATCCCTGGCAGCGCTGTCCAAATGCTCCTGGAGCTCTGGCAGCCTCGGGGCCGTGCCCATTCCCTGGGGAGCCTGGGCAGTGCCAGCACGCTCTGGGGGAAGAACCTTTCCCTGATCTCCAACTAAATCCCCCAACACAGCTCCAGCTGTTCCCTTGGTCCCTGGTTACCAGAGAGGAGATTGGTGTCGGCCCCTCTGCTTGATCCAATCTGTTCCAGAAGAGATATTTATGCCAGCAATTTTCAGTGGCAATCACTCCCATTTCAAAATCCAGTCCTCATATTTTGTGCTGGAATCATTGCTTTGCATTTGGAAGTCAATTGTGATGTTCAGCTTCAGCAGCTCCTCCCTTCTCACGTTGCCGTGCTGACAACAGTCCATCCTCATCTGAGCCTTCATATGGTGAACAAAATAATTTCCTTGGCCTTTTCCCACCACATTGGATCACTTTCCCTGCCTCCCCTCTCTCTTCTGTGTGTGTGGCTGAGCAGATCTGGGGAGCGGCACAGTCACTAAAGCTGTGTGACAAAAGCTCATGATGTGAGCAAGTCCCTCCTCTCCCTATCTCAGATTCACTTGAGCCAGGTTCTGGAAAGGATGCAAAGAGCCAGGGGCAAAAGGGAGTCAGCTGGGCATGGACACACTTAGTCTGGAGACTGGGATCTTCATTAGAGCTGCAGTTTCTGAAAACACCTTGCAGGTTAGGCAAGAGCCGACTGCTTTTGAAATGGGAGCGGGATGGATCCAGGTGTTGGGGATCCTTGCGACAGGAGAAAATTATAGCTGTGGGTTTTGGTATCTGAATGTTGTGTTAGATCTGAGCTGACAGTCTGTCCGTGGGGAACTGGGAATGTCCTTGGCTTTCTCCACACTCATCAGAGACACTTACCAGCTCTTGGAATCAAAGACCTCCTTACTCCCCACAGTTCCCTGACAGGAGGGGGCAGCCAGGGGGAATTTGGGCTCTGCTCCCAGGGAACAGGGACAGGAGGAGAGAGAATGGCCTCAAGTTGCAGCAGGGGAGGCTCAGGGTAGACATCAGTAGGAATTTCTTCTTGGAAAGTGTGGTCAGGCACTGGAAGGGGCCCAGGGAGGTTTGGAGTCCCCATCCCTGGAGGCACCCAAGGAAGGATTGGATGTGGCACTCAGGGCTCTGGGCTGGGGACAAGGGCATCGGTCACAGATTGGACTCGATGATCCTGGAGGTCTTTCCCAACCCCAGTGATTCTGTGAAGTCTTTGAAAATTGCTGACAGTGACTTAAAATAACCCTTTTCAGTGGTTTGTGAACTGTTCTGAACTTGCAGACTCCCTTGCCCCTGACATTCTGGGGGGGTTTCTATGTGCAGAGTTGTGTCAAAGGTTTCTTCTACAGCAGGAGCCTGACAACAGCATCCTGGTTTGGAAGCCACGGCCATCCTTGCAGGACAGCCATTCCACTCCTTTCACTGGCGTTACATTTTAGGCACCTCCCTCTGGTAGGTCAGGATGAACCAGTCATTCATCAAATCAACCTTCCCCCAGCTGCAAAAGGCCATGATTTTGTACAGATGAGATACAGGAAAGGCTGGCAGGCATTAGAGAGGCAACTGTTTGCTGGATCAAAGTGGAGAAGCAGAAAGAGGCCGTGGTTTCTCCCTAAGCACTGGCTCCCACAGGGACCTGGTCTCTGCAAGAGGGTCCCAGTGTGCACACATGAGGCTCCTGTAGTTCCCATGGGCAGGTGCAGGGACAGCTCAGAGGCTGTGGAGAAGCTCTTTGCTTTGGCTGCCTCTCCTATGGTTGCAGGGAAGCCTCGGGAGAGGTGAGAGGTGAGGCTGCAGTCACCTCTCCAGTTTTCCACTGAAAACCAGGAGAAGAAGGGTTCCTGGCTAAGCCAGAGGAGCAGGGAGCACAAGCAATGCCTTTCTACATTATTATGTCTTTCCTCAATTTCTTCAGGAAATATAACAGAGTCTTGCCCATTTTACTGTCCTCGAGGATTTGCCTTTGTTCTTTAGGCTGCAGGTGATGGTCATCGTGGTTTTATGGGTCCTTGGGCTATTCCCTTTTGAGAATCTGCAGCTCTCAGTCCTGGCTGGAATTTAGAGTTATTGCTCCTTTGAAGTGCAAGCTGCTAGAGCAAGGCCTGGTGTGCAGATGATGAATTATGAAACATTTGTTTTCCAGCCCAGTCATTCCGGCTATTGCAAAGTTCCTTTTCACGTAGTTGTTTTAGGAGATGAAATGCAGTTGGAGCAGTCCCAGGTTATACCTGCATTTTCCTGATTTATTCCTTGCTTATGCAGATGCTGTCTGAACATGCACCTGCTTCTGGCCAGGAACACATTGGGAGTAGCTGCTCTTGCTTTGTTTATCTTTTTCTCCAGACTTGTGGCACTTTTCCCACTTTTCCCACCCTACATGTGGAATGTCCAGCTGCTCAGCTTGGTCCTTCCAGTACCTGGATGTGTAGGGCAGGGTCTGATCACTGCTTTTCTCTTTCTCCTCTCCAAAATACTGATTTCTGATTTCTTGGACATCTTGCAGCCAGCTCGCCCGGTGAAGGTCAAGGTTTGCACAAAGTGAGACAGCCTGGGATCATAGAATCATGGAATCATGGAATGGTTTCGGTTGGAAAAGACTTAAATATCATCCAGTTCCACTCCTGCCATGGTCAGGGACACCTTCCACTATCCCAGGTTACTCCAAGCCTGGTCTTGGATGCTTCCAGAGATGGGGCAGCCACAGCTCTGGGCAGGGTTTGTGCTGTCCGATACATCCCGCTCCTCCTCACTAGAGATTTTCTTAAAATTCCTCAGGGTTCCTATTCCCAGAACCCCCTGAGGGGGCTCTCCCAGCCCTGCCAGCCCCTCAGCCCTGCACACGGATGGCTTTGCTGCTGTGTTTGCCCCCGTTGCCACCCAGCCCTCCCGGCGCTCTCGCGGCGCCGTTGCCAAACCGGCTTCCCACGGTGAGCGCAGCTCCCAGCAGCGAGCACAGCCTGGCTGAAGCCTCGCTCCCAAACCTCATTCCAGCTCTGCACCACCCACACACAGCTGATGGAGGGAGTCTCACCTCTGCTCTACATCTCCAGCTGCTCGTGACTGTTCACTGCTCTGCTCAACCCGCTCCGGGCTGGAAGGATGGAGCTTTTCCTCCTTCACTACCCCTTCACCTGTCTGCTCATCACTTTTCTAGTCCTCTACCAGGTGAAACCTGCGTTCAGATTCTTCTGCAAGATGACCTTCTATAAGCTGTGGCTCTTCACCATAAGCATTGGGGTTATGATCCGCAGCATTCCTCGTGGACGTAACGTGGAGAACATGACGTGAGTTGTCTGTGGCTCCTTTCTGCTCTGAGCATTGCTAGAGTCACTCTGTCCAGTGCTTTGATTTGGAGGGTCCTGGGGGTGTGCTGAGGTGGAGAGGGATCAGTTGTATATTGTGTGTGTGGGGAGATGACAGCCTGTAATTCAGAGAAGGGGTGTGGGTTTTAGTACTGGTTTGGGGTTGATAAAAAGAATAAAAAATTATGGAAAGAAAGGATGTAAAAGGTGACATAGATTTGCCAAAGCAGGTAATGCCAACAACCTGGATGTAACATATGTTGCTATTTTTATTAAAGCTCTTCTATCTGGTCTTTAGAGCTGTATTTCCCTCCTCCCCATGGCTGAGCATTCCATTTCTAAGCTGTGTTGAGAAAGCCGTGCCAGGTGCTCTTCCCATTCTCTGCTCTGAGCCAGTGCACACCTGAGATGTCACCACAGTGCAGTGCTGGCCCCTGCACGGGCACTGGTGTCCCCACCAGCTCAGTGACAGCCTGGTGTCCCAGGTCTGGCAGTCCCCCAGCCCATCCCATCGCTGCCCATCCTGTCTGTCCAGATTCTGTTCAGACTCTCCTGGAGGCTGCACGGGGTGTCCAGGAGTGATCAGTGGTGGTGGCAATCAGGAACCTGGGCTGAGTGGGGACGAGAAGATGACCCTGCTACACGGCACCACAGTGCTTAAGTGCACCCTCCTGAAGTGCTGCAGAAGCAGGATTTACTCTTCCATTTTATGGTCCAGGGGGAATTCGTATCTCCTAACTGAGCATCAGCCTTTTGCTTTGGGAAATTTTCTTCACCTCTTGATTTTGGTGCCTGACTTCTATTATTTTTTTTTATTATTTTACCAATATCTCTTCAAATAGGGCTCCCAGCACTCCAGCCTAATGTCACCTAGAGGCAAACCCCTCGCTTTCCACAGCCAGCAGAGTTAGGCACAGGTTTATTGCAGCCTGTCTTCCCAACCCAGCAAGGGGGGCAGGGAAGCAGAGTACAAAGGTGTGCTGTGAATCTGGATATTATCCAATATTTGGTTGATCCGTGGAACTTCTGGGTCTGTAGTTGCTGGGTCATTGGTCATGTATGGCTTGGGGGAAACCTGCAAGGTGTATTTGTCTTCTGTAATTAAACAATTAGCTGCAGAGGGACACTAATTGTTCTTCTCCAAGTCATGGTCAAATCTCTGTCTGTGGGAAACTGGCAGAAGCAGTGTGCGAGGTAGGCTGGTTTGGATGCAGTGTTTGGTCCCAGATTTCAGCATCTCTTTGGCTAATTTCCACTCCTCTTTTCCAGGTTTTTCCGCATGTTGATCCTGCCTCTCAAATACATCTTTGGCATTCAGATAGTGGTGAAGGGCAAGGAGAACCTCAGGACTAAGAAACCTTTTGTCCTGGTGCTGAATCACCAGACCTCCCTTGATATCCTGGGTATGTGGTGATCCTGCCTCCTGCTCCTGGCCCCAGGTGTTTGTAGGGTTGGGTCGTGTGGAATCCCAGGTGCCACAGGCAGAGGAGCAGGACAGAGTCCTTCACCAGCCAGCCCCAGGCCAGGGCTGATCTCCAGGGTGTCAGAGGCGTTTTCAAGCTACATCAGCTTCACCCTCTCCAAGGGAACGGGGACAAGGCTGCCAGCTGACCACAGCCCTCTCACAGCTGCTTTCCTTCAGTGCCAGTCCTGAGTGGATGGTCTGGAGACCCCCAAAATTCCCCAGGGATTCTCTGAAGCTTCAGACATGGCATCTCCTAGAGCAGAGGGCTGTCACCCAGACTCTAGAGGGACCCTGAGTGCAGATGACGGCTTGTTCTGACCTTGCTGTCCCTTTGCAGTGATGATGGAGATTTTGCCGAGGCGCTGTGTGCCCATTGCCAAGAAGGAGATCCTGTACATGGGCACGTTTGGCCTGGCCTGCTGGCTCTCAGGGATCATCTTCATCGACCGCAAGAGGAGGGAGGAGTCCATTGGCACCCTGACAGAGGTGGCACAGTCCCTGCACAAGGACAACGTGAGTGGGGTGGAGTCCGATGAGGAGCCGCTGGAAAACAGGAATCTGGATGTGGGTGGAAAGAGATCTTTGTCTCTGGGCTGGGCACTGAGCAGAACAGTGAGAGCATCAGCGTGTTCTGTGTCCATGGACGGAGGTCAGGGGGACAGAGATGAGCCCCAGGGCACCATCCCTGTGCAGGGGCTTGGAATTGTACCTGGAGGTTCTTCCGCCTCAATGTCTCCTCCCTCCTGCAGTTCCGTGTCTTGATCTTCCCTGAAGGAACTCGCAACCATGGTGGCTCCATGTTGCCCTTCAAACGTGGGGCCTTCCAGCTGGCTGTGAAAGCCCAGGTAAGACCCACCTTCCTCCTGCCCCTGGAGTGCCATTTGCCTCCTGTGGTCCACCAGCAAACCTGGGTCCTGGTCCCTGGCTTCCCTAGGGATTGAGCATAGTCCAGGAGCCCTCGGGGGTTTGCAGGTGGCACAGGAGGGGGCTGTTTCTGTGACAAGTGGAAAACCTTTGTTACACCTTGGGAAAAAGGTGGGGGGACCTTGACAAGAGTCCTGGAGCTGTACAGGGAAGTTTCTGCTGAGTTGGCCTCTGTAGACAGTAATTTGACAATCCACAGTTGTTGGCCTAAATACAGAGATGAAATTACAAAACCCAATAGTGAGGACATGGGGTGATAACAGTTAAATTATCTAAATACTCAAATAATCCTCCGAGTGTCTGCTGTGACACTGACGGTGATAATTATCAGCAAGGTGCAGGATTCACCTGAAAACATGAGTTGAGTTTTGGGGGGATAAGGAGATGTGTATATTCACTGCAGACTGCCTCCCCTCCAGGTTCCTGTTATTCCTGTAGTGTTTTCTTCCTACAACAGCTTCTACAACCAGAAGGAGAAGAAGTTTACACCAGGTGAGGATGACCTGGGGCAAAGAATGGTCTGGGTGTTGGTGCAAGCTCAGTCCTTGGAGCCATGAGGGGGGTGGGCAGAGGACCACGTGTAATATGGACATGGCACCCAGAAAACAGCAGTTTCTGTCTTCTTGGGAAGAAATGGGACATTTCAGGCATCACTTTTTCTTCTCCCCTTGGATTTCTCACTGCTTATCCAATACCTGTCCAAGAGAACTTGGAGAAGCAGCAGTCCTGAGGCAGGTCCTGCCCCTGACCCCCCCACGCTGCCCTTGGATCTGCAGGTGCATGGAGGGCTGGGAAACATTTATGGTAACAAAAATTTCTACTGGCCACCGCTAAAATTTTATGAGCAAAAATGACACAAGTCTTGGGCTTCAGAAGGAAAATGCAGAAAAAAATGGTACAAATTCCAACAGAGAAAAGTAACCCATCCTGTTCCTTCACTCCCTTAGCTGCTGCCCACCTTAAAATGGACTTCTGCCATTTCCCACTCTTTCCTAGGGCAGCCCTGGTGTCCCCTAAGGACAAGATCTGCATCTGAAATTCTCATTCCTCCCATTGTTGTGCCTGGGTGTAGTCATTCCCTTGCGGGCAGACACCTGGAAGAGAGAGTGGTGCAAATGATAAACATGGAATTGCCTGTTTCCAGTCATCTTTCACCTGCTGGGTTTATCCTCTCCCTGTTCACACACAAAAGTCTTTTGGATCTGGAGGTGTTCCCCCTCGGGGGTCAATAGGATCACGAGCAGGGATTTCACCAGCTTGCTCCCTTCCCTTCCCTTCACATCCCTGCTCTGGGAAATCAGAGAACATCCTGGGGAGGGATCTCTGAAACAGTTGAACATTTTGCTTTAAGCAAGGCCAGCTCTAAAGACAGATAAGTTAGCTTTGTGACCAGTCCAGAAAAGGTTGTATTAGCTACAAGGATAGAGAGTCCAAGAATTCCCTGAGCTTTTTAGGAAAGACTTTTTGCAGTTGCATGTACATTTGCCTATATACAGCTTCAGTCACTGTGGGAATCCATGCTCAGCTGATCTCTGAGCCCTTTTCCTAATGTCTGTTAAACAGGCAGGACCTGCACTGCTGAAGAAAGAACCCTGGTTAGCTTTTTTTGGGCTTTCCCACTTTCTCCACCTGGGAGTTTTCAGAATCAGCCAGGGCTGATTCTGAAGATGGTGGTCAAGATTCCTGCACGCTGAGCAGGTCCGTGGGTCAGGACAGCTCCCTGTGTCCACAGTGGCTCTGGGTGTGCTGAGGAGGCTCTGGAACGCCCGGCTCTGTGCCTGATGTTGGACACTGTCATTCATGGAACATGAGGGTGCTTGCTGGAAGTCTGTTTCCAAGAGACCTGCATTTCGAGCACAGCCTTGTCATCACTCTGCTCTTTCAGTCACAGCAGGTGAAGTGAGGTACCAGCCTGGCTTTGAGGTGCGCAGGCAGGGAACACAGAACCATGGAATCACAGAAGAGTTTGGGTTGGAAGGGACTTGAAGCTCATTTCATTCCATCCTTTTCCACGGGCAAGGATACCTTCCACTAGACCAGACTGCTCCAAGCCCCATCCAACCTGACAAACCCTTTTCTTTTGTGAAGTTCTTCTCTATGCTTGTTCTGCCTCCTTCCCATGGCTCTGCCGCTGACACTGCTGGATCTCATTCCAGGCACACGTGTGAAGTCATGCAAGAGCGTTGCAACACAGCACAGACACTCCCCAAACCCCAGGTTCCTGTCTGTGCAGACACTGTTTTGTCTCCACTGGCCCAAAGAGGGGACTCTTGGTGCCAGAACAGAAGAGCAGGACTGCAGCTCCCCAGTACGTTCTTCCAGTTTACACCAGTCCATAGCTTAGCTGCTTCCCTGTGACCAGGGAATCCTGGTCACAATTTCCCTCATCCCAAAGTGTATTTCTGGAAGGAGGGGCCCTGCTAGATTTGGTATACATAGAGTACAACCAGTTTGGATATGTTGTATTAAATATCTTCTCTTTTCCCATGATTTAGACAGACCCTGACATCTTTCCACTGTGAAAACTCATCCTATGTGAAACATTATATTGTGTTGGAGGAGAGATTCACCTGATTCGTATTTATGATTCTTGTGGTCTCTGTGGATGGGAAAAGCCTGGGCTGGGTTTTTGCTGTGCGCATTTGGGACGTGGCTGGCACGGGAATGAGGGCATTTCCTTGGTGGGCACCAACTCTCCTGCTGTACCTTCTCCTGCTCTTCTACACCATTAATGTATTTTTTCCCCCCTCTCTCACCTTCTTCCAGGAAAGATGATCATCCAGGTCCTGCCAGAAGTGGAGACGCTCGGCCTGGGCCCAGACGATGTTCCCAAGCTGACGGAGCAGGTCCGTGACTCCATGCTCTCCACCTACCAGGGGATATCGGGAATGACGAATGGAGCTTCCCATTAGCAATCCCAGCTCCCAGCTCCAGCTGCGTGTGCCACAGCTGAGGGGAGGCCACAGGAAGGTGTGGCAGCAGACACAGCTGTGGATTGCAATGCTGACATACCAGAGACGGGCAAAACACCCACCAAGGAGAGAAGCTCCCAAGGGGAATGAATGCTGCTGTGTTCCTCCCAGAGAACTGTGCCACCCGGGGGGACAGAAACACAACGGACAGCTGGACATTCCTGTGTAATCATAACCCTGAGAATGTCCCTCCAGCTGGACCCCAGGCAGAGCTGGGCCCTTCCTGTGACCATCACTGCCTGCCTGTAATCCCCTTTCCCTGCTCAGATCCAGCACGGCAGAGGCACTGATCCCAGCTGGGACCATCCTGCTGGGGAGCGGCTGCCTCGGGGTTTGAGGGCTGCCACACTGCCCTGGAACACACTCAGGAGAAGGCTCTGTTTTCTTCCTCTTCCCTGGGGAGGATTTGGGAGGTACCTCTGCCACGAGAACAGAAACCAAGGCAGCTTTGGGAGAGGGGAATTAAAGACCTTGCATGTGTCTACAGGGCTTGGTGGTTTCTTTGGGATATTTAGCCTTTCTTTTAAGCTGAAGAGGATTTTGCTTTCAGTGGTTGGGCACATCTTCAAAGTGCAAGAGGGACGTGTCTGGGGGCTCAGAAACCAGAGGCAAACAGCAGGAATATGCTGCCTAATATCCTTGCCATGCCCAAATGGAACCACCATCCCTGGAAGTGTTCAAAAGATGTTTCTATCTGGTGCTGAGGGACATGGTTTAGTGGTGGACCTGGCAGTGCTGGGTTAATGGACTCGATGATCTTGGAGTGCTTTTCCAGCCTTACTGATTCTGCAGTTCTATGATGATTCTGTGATAACCTCATGATTTTTAACACAACCTGTAAAACTTTCAACTCAAACACACTCTGGGAGCTGCAGCTCCTGATTTCTGAGTCTGGCCTGGTTCTGCCCTGCCTTCTCTCTCAGAGGCTGCCCACCAGCCATGATGGGATGTGCTTTTTTGTGTGGGTATGTTTAGCTATGAACCAGAGTCAAAGAACCTTTTGGACACAGGTCTGACTTACANGCAGTGCCAGCACAGGGAGACCAGCACTGCCCTGGTGCTGCTGGTCACGCTGTGGCTGGCACAGCCCTGGTGCCATTGGCCTCCTGCCCAGCTGGGCTCTTGTTCAGCCGCTGTCAACCTGCACCCCCAGGCCCTTTTCTGATGAAGTGATTTCCAGCCCCTCTGCCCCCAGCCTGTCATTGATGCCAGCTGTAGGTGAGCGCACAGGATGTGTTTTATTAGTGCCCAGAACACCCAAACCACACAGGTTCACTGTAGGATTTAAATAAAACTTGTCTCAAGGCTTCAAGACGCAGCTGCCATGCTCCGGTGTCTTCAAAGGCTGAAATCTCACTGCTGATTGGAAGCAGCCTCAACAGCTTCTTCTCTTGTGCAAAACCCAGAGACTGGGAAAGTCTCGATGAAGATTATATGAATGTGCTAATTTCTGAGCAGGTACAAAGGATAAGGAATTTGATTCTGCAATGCAAGCACGCCAGCCTGCAGGTTTGACACCCATTCAGGATGGGAAGTAAAAAAACCTGTTATAATTACACTTTTAGAGAGTCATAAAGCCTCTGATCAAATTTTTTGGGCAACAGAAAATAAAATATCATTGCTCATTTGAAGACTTACATTACTGGAAGTTTTTAGAAATAAATGATATTTTAAAAATCATATTACAGGAAATAAAACAGATGACACAGTCTTGCTCTCCCCTCTGGGAAACCACGTGCTGATGTTCAGTCAGCAGCAGCGAGCGGAGCCCGACGTCCAGGCAGGAGTTTCCCAGGAGCAGCTCAGTGCCACCATTAGGGGTTTTCAACGCTGGTCTGATGAGCAGGATTAGAAACTGTCATTGAAGCAGAAAAAGTGGCTGACAGGTAGAAAGTCTTTCCTGGACACACCATTTTCCTCCACTTTTTTGTCATCCCTGTATCCTTACACCTCTGAGACACCGTGGTGCTTCCAGCCTTAGAATGAGGGGTTTGGGGGCAATTTCTTGCCATCTGAAAAGGTTAAACTTCTAGCAGCTGCACTTAGCCCTGGAATTTCACTCTCTCTGGGTTACACAATCACTTTGGCTTCCTCCAAGCCTGGTGAGAAAGGAGCCACAGGAAGCAGCTCAGTACATTTTAGTGACCATAAAACTACAATTTAAAAAAAAGAGAGAAAAACTCTGTTGTTTAGCTGGACTCAGGTCCTAAAGAATGGGGTGAAGGCACCATAATTTAGCCTTTAAGTGCAAATATCTGTCTTAAACAACAGTGCTTCCCTCAAATGCTTACTCAAACTCAATACAGGAACTGCATGGAGATGCTTTGTGGTCTGTGCCTTGCAGAAGGACAGCACAGGTGATCCCCAGGGTTTGTGATCATCTATAAATGGGTTGTCAGAAGGGAAAAGAATCCAACCCAGTCCATTCTTCAAGTTTCTGTTCTCCCACATCATTTCAGCTGGGAGAGCCCTTGTCAAAAGTGTTTCAGTAGGACACTGAGTGTCCACATCTCTCAGACAAAGACTCCCTTTTACTGTGGCACATCACAACCTTCGATCGTGTGTGTTCAGCTACTGGTGTGTGAGGCCACACAGTGTCAAAACCACTCCAGCTATGCCTTAAACTGATTTAAAGCTTTGGGGAAGATGAGGGGAGAGCGGGAACTTGGAGCAGCAGAGTAAGACCTTGGAGCAGGTTGGCTAATCCTAATTGATTTTTTCATCTACACTTTTCCTGCCAGGAAAGACTGTGATTGTCCTGGAATAAGGTCTTTAGAGGACACATCCACAAGGTCCAGAACAGACTGGATTTTGAGGGATTTCCCATCTGCTTGAAAGGAAGAGGCAGGGAATAATGGATGATGAAAGTGATGGGTTGCCTGGAGACTCAGCTAACAGCACCTCTGCCTCCAGTGCTGTCTGAGTGTGCCTAAATGGACAGTCATTGTCTTTTGGGGGGCAGAGTCCCTGTGGAAACTAGAATTCTGTCATTTTTTTAGGCATGGAAGCGACCTCATAGCACATTTATTATTTTTGACAGATCCCAGACCACTGGTACCTTTTGTGGCACTCTCAGGCTCATCTTTCCAGGATGAGAGGTCAAGCACGTCAATCTCTTGGCAATCAGTGAAGTCCTCAGGATAAGTGTTGATCTTGAACACATCCCTGGGTATCTTTTTGATGTGAGTGTTGTCACAGATCACCCTCGACACTGAGATTTTTCTCAATGCTTCCAGCTGTTGTGGAGAGAAAACTCCCGGGTTCTCCCACCAGAACCTGCAATGGTATTTTCAGAAGCAGTTTATAATCTCTGGTTCCTTGCTGAGATGGAAACCTGGCCAAGGTGAGTCTGAATGGTGCTTAGATCCACCTCGATTCTCCAGGCCCACCCTTTTAGAAAGTGGTGTCTCCAGTGTGGCCAGGCCTGGATTCTGCCAGTGCAGAGAGCCTGCCTCTTCCACACAGCATCAGCAGGCTGCTGGGATGCTGTGATTTATCCTCCCCTTTATGCCCTCAGAGCAAAAGCCACCTCAGGCAGAGACCACAGCAGAACCCCCATGGTCTGGAGCTGGTGCTCCTCAGCCACATGAATGTGGAGGAACAGGCTGCAAAAAAGAGTCCTTTGTCAACTGGGTGAAAATCAAGGAGTGAGCCTTGCTGGGAGCACTCGCTGGAGTGCTGTGGATGGGTTGGATTAATATGTCACAGGAAATGTCAGCATTTCCCCCCTAGAAAATGCCACGGGGAATGTGTCTCTCACCTGTCCCCATCACGCAGGTTCCTGAACTGGGTGCCAATAATGCAGGACAGGAGGGGCCCAACTCTGCCCTGGGCAACCACGGGCTCTGCAACTGCCCCAATCCAGAGGTCGATATTGGAGGGTGTCCCATACACATTCATGAACTTCTTGGCCAGTTTGGGATTGCCGAGTACCTCAGACAATTCTTCCACAGTTTGGGGTTGGGAGAGCCCACAGAAGCCCCTCCAGGCATTGTAACCTGCAAGAGCAGGAGCAGCAGATGACCAGGACCCACCACCACATCTCCACAACACCTTTCTTGGCCCACAGGCACCACCCGCATCTTCTCATGGCATTAAAGGATCTGGAAGGCACTACTGCCCAGGCAGTCCCAACAAATGTCACATTTTCACAGGTCCTTCTCATATATGCACTAAACTAAATCTGGGTTGTCTTTGTGACTACAGCTCATCCTGGTGGTTGCCTCTTTCTGCTGCTGAGGGTGACTGCATCAGTCCTTGCAGCTTTGGGAGGCAAAATTTCTAGGATCAGATTCTTTGGTTGTGTTAACCCAAGAGCACCTGCTCTTCTGCAGCACCTGGGGCAGTCCTACCTGTGGGTGCAAGGCACTTCTGCTCAGAACTCTGGCTTGTCTGGGACACAGTTCAAGGTTGATGGGCAAAGAACAAAGCCCAGGGGACCTGCCCAAGCCCATGTGAAAGCTGAATTTGGTCACTTGTGTCTGTACCTTCTGTACCACACGTTCTCTTTGCAACACACCACTGTCTTTCACCTGCTTCCTTACATTTTCCCAAATATCATCTTGGATTTCTAAGGCTTTTGTCCTTGTTTTAAATATCTCAGAAAAAGATTTTTATAATACAGAGACCTTTTATTCCCTGAGCTTGACTGTCTGTCCATCCTTCACCCTCAAATCAAGGTACTGTTTCTTCCTATTAGTATAGAAAAATCTTAGTCCATTCATGGAATAAGCAGCAGAAGGAAAAAAAAGTCTTATTCACAGGAGGTGTGGACTCGTGTCTCCTTACCTGGAAGGCCGTGGTCTCTTCCCCGTTGCATGTTCATGGCTCCTAGATCCAGACCCATCACCTCTATCTGTTCAAAGAGGTGGTTCTGGAGCTCCTCGACGAGCAGCTGGTTCTGTTTCATGAGTTTTGCATGATCCACGACCATGCCCCGGATCAGGGGGTCGATGCCTCCTGCAGCCATTGCAAATCAAGGAAAGATTTATTGTGCCAAGGTGCAGCTTTGATGGTCCCTTTCATGCAGCTGAAACACTCTGCTAGGGGCTGGGTGGGGTTTTCATCTCCGTACTTTCATTTCACTATGTGTATATGGAATCATGGAATTGTAGAATCATGGAGTGGTTTGGGTTGGAAAGGACCTTAAAGCCCATCCAGTCCCACCCCTGCCATGGACAGGGGCACCCTCACAGTGGTACCTGTATGGATCTGTACATGTGCCAGTAAATAAAGCCTCACATGCTAACTCAGTTCCTATCCCTCCCCATCCCTCTGCTTTTGCTTCCTCAGCCCTAAATCCACTTGCTGTCCACCAGTCCCTTTCCAAGTCTGCTCCTCAGCCTGCCAGGCTCCAGCATGTCCTGGTGCCTGGGAGTTTTAGGTTTTGCATTGGATTTAGTTTATAATTCACTATTAACTGACAGATATTTTAAAAACATTAAATGTAATGATAGAATTAATTCATGTCTGATTGTCCATGTCTTTTTCATAGCAATTGAGACAGTATGAGCAAAACACAGAAAAACTGGCTGCACGTGGGTAGTTATATTTCTCATAATTAGTTAAATGACCCATTTTGGAAGAGACATTTGTTTTTCTCAGAAAGACTCCTGTCTGGAGATCTCAGCTGTGTAATAGCAGGACCCCATAACTCCAGCTAGAGCCAGGAAGAGGGATGGGCACCTCTAGGAAGGAATGATGCTGCTTTAGCTCAGGTAAACTGGGTATATCACCCTCTGTCCAAGTCTCCTGATTATAGAGGGATATAAGAGCTTTGACTGACACAGACTTTGGTGGACTGGCATTTGGCACAGGGAGTCTCCTGCCTACTGGAGCACCAGGAGCAGCTGTGCCATCTGAGTGGGTGTGGAACACTCCCACTGTAGGGTCTTGCTGAGCTGGGAGGTGTCCAAGGAGTGACTGGACATGGTGCTCACTGCTCTGGGCTGGGTGACAAGGTGGGGATCAGCCACTGGTTGGACTTGATGATCTTGGAGGTCTTTTCCAACCCAAATGATTCTGGGATCCTGTAATTCCACGCGCCTGAGCTCCACCTCCGGACCAGACCAGGACCACTGCTCCATGTCCTTACCTTCCATTATAATTCTCCACGGAGCACAGAAGGTCAGATGCAGAGGGACATGGGAGAAGGAGCCCAAAGGCTGAAAGCTCTCGTTCAAACGGGACACAAAAGGCTGCACCGAGGTGTGGCCGAACCGGAAAGCCAGGGAGAAAACGTTCGAGGCCCTCGGATCCACCTTCTTGCTGTAACCAGTGTACGAAGGGATCCACTTGCTGGTCTCCTCAGCCAGCAGCAGTGGGAGGTAATCTCTGTATGTTATGATCTGAAAAAGCACAAGAGCACAGCAAGTTACCAGCAGCTGCAGCAGAAATGCCATCAAAGTCAAGTGCAGAGAATGAACATGGACCCTCTGCAGCAGAATTCATTAAGATCTTCAGAAAAAAGATCTGTAGCAATGGAATAAGATTGGCATAATGGATTTAGATTATTTTTAAATGTGAAATTATTTTATATAATAAATAATTCATACATTAAATATAATGAATAATTGATAAATTGGTAACATGATACATAAAAAAGCTCTGGATATCCATGCTGTCTCAGATGGACTATCTTCATTCACAATTTCCAGCTCCCACAAATAACTCCACTGATTTGGCAAAGCATGGTTTTCCTCCTTTTGCCTGGAGGAAAAACCATTCCTAAGTGTGTGGATAATAAACAGATAGCAGTGATCAGTACCTGGTTTATGGCAATCACAATCTTTCGACTCTCCTGGTAAAGCTTTTCCCCATCCCAGTGGGGATTTAATTTCCTCAGCTCCATGGCCAGGCGATTGTGCTCTCGGACAAAGAGAGTGTGCATTGCAGACAGTCCCAGGTTTTCTGTCACCCGTTTGTCACCTAAAATGAAAATATTTTAGGAATTTTGTACATTTCTTTCAATTTCAGAAGCAGGTTTTTGTGTTAGGACAGACAAGCAACAAGTGGTGATGCTCCTGGCTATGTTCCCATTTCCTCATTCTCCGCACACGAGAAGGGTTCCTTGCTGGGTGAGGACAAGCTCAGTGCTTCTTCCATCATCTCACAGAGGGTCTTCACTCGATCCCCTCCAGTTTTCGTAGAATCACAGAATGAATTGGGTTGGGAGGGACCTCAAAGCCCATCCAGTGCCACCCCTGCCATGGGCAGGGACACCTCCCACCATCCCAGGCTGCTCCAAGCCCCAGTGTCCAGCCTGGCCTTGGGCACTGCCAGGGATCCAGGGGCAGCCACAGCTGCTCTGGGCACCCTGTGCCAGGACCTGCCCACCCTCCCAGGGAACAATTTCTTCTGTATATCTAATTTAAGCTACACTCTTTCAGTGTGAAGCCATTCCCCCTTGTCCTCCCACTACTGATCCAGTCCCTCTCCAGCTTCCCTGTAGCCCCTTCAGATCCTGGAAGGTGCTGTGAGGTCTCTACACAACCTCCTCTTCTCCAGGCTGACCAGCCCCAACTCTCTCAGCCTGTCAGAGCTGACAAGCTGACAGCTGGCATTCGATTCATGAATGGTGAATTCTAGGTAGGACAAAAGAAGTCCCTGAGAAGTTTTAAGCACTGGTGATTATTCTACTGAAAATTTCTCCTGCCTTTGAAAAGACTTTATAAAGGAAGAACAATTTGCTGTAATTCTTCTGGGAAATAAAAATAATTTTAATGTTAATTAATCAATTATTACTTGATTATTTTTCTTTTGTAGCTGGGGGGAGGATCCATTGTCTTTCACCTTATGTAGTCATGTCTTGAAGTGCCTCATTCAAATATCATGGCATCACGGAATATTCTCTGTTGGAAGGGACCCACAAGGATCCTACAAGGAGATATTTGACCCTTTTTGACTTTATGGCCGACTGAAAACAACCCCCCAGCTGCACCTTACCCGCTTTAAAGCAGGGGATGTTGGCGCTCTTGTTGGTGAGAACACAAACACTGTGCGTGGTGCTCTCGAAGGGCAGCAGCTCCAGCCCCGCATCCGTGAAATCCTGGTTGACGGCCATCAAGCCCAGCTGGTTGGTGAGATTCCTGAGGCTCCTGGCCAGGGCGTCGTCGCTGCCGTACACGGTGCTGGCGTCGATGAACGACGTGGCGGCGTTGAGCTGCTGGCGGCCGCGCGCGCCGGGGCTGCAGGCGGAGGCTGACTGCACGAACGGCATGCAGGTGTCCGAGCTCAGCATCCGGGGGTCGTCGGGGGGGAACTAAAGCAAATGAGTGAGGTGACGCCTCAGAAAGCCCCGTGGTTCTATTTTTGCTGCTGTAAGAGAGTGTGGGATGGATGAGTGTCGGGATACCTTAATAGGGAAGCAGGGGGGCTTGAAGGCACAGCTGGTGTGGCACTGGAGCTCCAGGCTGGCTCCCTCCCCGCTGGCAGGGGCCAGGTCTATGTCGTGGTTGACCCACTGGCCCCAGTGCATGAAGACCAGCGAGAGCTGCTGGTCGGCAGTGACGTTCTCGTTGGCCGTGTAAGCAATCTCGTTGGATACTTTTCGAACCTGCAGAAAACCAAAACAAAAATACACATGACTGTCTCTGCCAGGGTGGATTTGCCTCTCACTCGAACGCCCCCTGAGAGATCTTGGAATCACAGAACGACGAAGGTCAGAAAAGACTTCCAAGATCATCAGCCTTTGACCGAGTGTCCGCATTCCCACTCCATCATACTGAGAAGTGCCACGTCTGCCTGGTTTCTGAACACCTCCAGGGACTGACTCCTCCACTGCCCTGGAGATCCTGCTCCAATGCTTAACCACTATTCCAGGGAAGACATTCCTCCTAATATCCTGAACCTCCCCTAGTACAATTTGAAGCTATTTCCTCTTGTACTGTCACTTGTTCGCTTGGAGAAGAGGCCAACCCCCACCGACTCCTTTCAGGTGGTTGTAGATCATGCACAAGATGATCTTAGATAAGCTACTAAGAGTTAATTATGGCATTAAACAGCTCCACGTCATTCCCCAGCTCTATCCAGTCAGGTGTGGAAGTAGATTCCACAGTCCTTCAGCCAAACCCAGCTTCATGGAAAGCCCGTTCCAGCTGAAACTTGTTCATGCACATCCAGAAGGTCGAGAACGTGGTTGAGGAGCTCCCAAGCCTTGTGGTTTGTACAAACCTCCTGGTGTCCTTGAGCACACTGACTGCAGCAATCCTTGGGACATGCTTCAGAAACTGCCTAGGGAAGCATCCACAACCTTTTTGCTCACGTCTGTCTCCAACAAAAAATATTAACCTGAGCCATAACTCAGTTGTGGAAAAGCAGCCTCAAGTCAGCTCCTGAGATCAAAGATCAAGCAATTTACACTCCAGATGTTACCGCTGCTTCCCTCCTGGTGGGTGCAGTGAGGGCAGTGTCCCCACTCATGGCTGGATGGGGATAACAACTCTCACCAGTGGGAGTGGGAATCCGTTGTAGCGCTTCCCTTCACTCGCTCCTCTGGGAACAGACACCCCGTCCTCGTACGCGGCCGGCAGCCAGCGCGCGAAGGCGCGGTTGGAGGACCCCAGGTGGGAGTGATTTCTGCAGCATCAGAAGAAAAACAACTTTGTTATTTTTTCAAACATCAGCAGCCTTGTACAGAGCAGCATTTCATAGCCCTTTATTCCGTGTCTGTGCACTCTGGTAACCGGGGTGAGACCGGGTAAACACCAAGAAGCAAATTATACCAAGGTTATTACTGTGGGAGAAAATCAACTTTTATAACAAGGTGCCTTGTGTCACTCTGTTAATTTTATCTGTCATTTAAATCTCTGTACCACCTCTGTCTTCACTGCCCTCTCAAAAGCAGACTCACAGCAGGGCCATCACCATGGTTGGGGTGGCCACACTTTGTCCAGCTGGTGGCTGGAGGCTTCCAAGCATGAAGATTCTCCACCTCTGTGGGTATCTGTGCCAAGGCTGCCCTTTGGGGAAGTTTTTACACAGACCCTCTCAGCCTGCAGCTGTGGCCATTGTTGTGTTGTCCTACACTGCTCCGAAAAGTTTGAATTGCTAAAGTCAGCATTTTGCGTTCAGAAAAACAATAATTCTGATTGAGCCTATGATCTGGGGCCCTGCGGACTCAAAACCCGGGCAATGCCTGTCTGTGTGACTGGATGTGGCACTCAGGGTTCTGGTCTGGCTGACAAGGTGGGAATGAGTCAAAGGCTGGACTTGACGGTCTTGGAGGTCTTTTCCAACAGAAATGATTCTGTGATTCTGCCCTGGAAAAGGAGAGGAGTACCCAGTGTTTACAGCAGTGTGTGTGAGATAAGAGCATGTCCTAGGAAAATGACCATGCCAGAGCCAAAGTAATGCCATCAAATATTAGGGACTCAGAACCACCAGGCCCTTGTTCTGATTGTTATTACTTTCCTTGCAGGCAAAATATTCTCATGGTGTGCACCTCAAGCTGAGCGAGATCCTTGGGAAAATATTAACACCACAGGAATCCCTCAAGCCCAGTGCCTCCTCCTCTCTCCGACAGCCCAGCAAGGCCAAGGACAACTCTACCCTGAGCCTCAAACCAGCATGGACACAGGATCCCAGAATGGGCCAGGCTGGAAGACACAACACTGGGGTCACCTGGTCCCATGTCTCTGCTCAGGCAGGGTCATCTCAGACCCTATGGCACAGGATTGTGTCCAGAGAGTTCTGGAATATCCCCCGTGAGGGACACTCCACACCCTCCCTGGGCAGACAGACACTGCTGTCCTTGTGGGGCTGGAGGCCCTGGAGCCCATGGGAACAGACTGGAAAACCCCAGCGAGTGTGAGCTCCCTGCACAGCGATGCAGAGCTGTGCTAGGTCATCACATCTGGCACATCTCTTTCATGCCAGATGCCCACTGGATGCAAGTCCCACTCAGATTTGGAGGCTGCCGCTGGCACAGCAGGACAGGGAGCCTTGACCACCATTGTCAGAGTAGGAATTCGGTCATTTTCTGGTTAAAAAAAAAAATAAAAATAAAGCACACAAGGAAATAAATGTTTGATCCCAGCTTTGAACCTGGAGGGAAACTACGTGCAAAAAGCTGAAGATCTAATTTTCTCAGATGAAGGATGACAATACACAAAGTTGGAAGAGCCAAGAATTAAAGTCTTATTTAATTCCCATCCTTACTCATCACACAGATACATCAATAGCTGAATATTATCATCTGAAACAGCTGGGGAAATGAGTATTATCCCTATGGAAGAGCAGAGGGATGATTTCCTGTAGCCTCCAGCAAAATGAGAGGCTGAGTCATAGCCTCAGAATTTCCTCAGCTTCTTACCTGCCCCCACCCCAAGAAGTCCTTTCCTTCATCCAAAGCAGCACATAAAGGGCAGTGGGTACAAATCTGAGATTTTCAAGAAATTACATCTTTTTCCTGCCAGGCAAATGTAGAAATGAATCCTCTGTTACAGGCTCATTAAACTGAGCATCTCACTCTTCTTGCCCTGTCGAAAGGCACTTTCACGATCACCTGCCCTGGGTCAGAATACGGACTTGAGGCTCCCCTGCCCACACGCAAACCCTACCTGTTGTTGCACTCCCCAGTAATGGTCCGGTAAAGGTCCCTCTCTGGGCATTTAATGGAACGAGTCTGGTAGTCACAGCCAGTGCCCTTGGAAATCATCTCCTTCTGTCTCCTGCTTAGTAGGTCTACAAGAGAAACCCTGTAAAGTAACATCTGATCCTACTCTTCTTTGTTTTCTCAGCTTCCCAGTGTTCTGGTCAACATTTGAGCCAGTTGAATCAGAGCTGTGGATATAAAACATCCGGACTGGAATTGTTCATTTGGTGCCTAAACCCTTTTGTGACTCAGCCATCCCCTCTGGACCAGGGAAACTGGGTGGCCATGGAGCAACTTTCTGTGGGAGTGTGGGGAGCATCATCACCGGGAAGGTTTTATCCCAGCTGAGAACAAACCGATGAGTTTGCAGAGTGGTGCAAGCCAGGTGTGAGGACCAGAAGTGGAAGACGGAGGGTTTTCAGTGGTTAGAGTCTCCAGTGGGTTTTGTCCCAGGTTTGTCACAGGTATTGTTAGGCTGTTTTTACAAGGATGGGAGAGATGCACTCTCAAAGATGATAAATAAAACACCTGGGGGGTCTGGTCTGTCTCTGAGCATCCTTAAAATCTACTCCCCTGTTGGGGAGGGGGTTTTATCCCTGGTTATTTGGGTCATGGCAGAGCTGCTCTCTGCCACCTGCTGTGGCACATTTCCTGCTTTTAGCTCTTTGTAAGACGTTTTTGGTCTAAATCCCATTACCTGTGACATTGAAGCGCTGTTCCCTAGAGAGATGCAGCTTCCTTTTGAGGAGCTTCAAAGTAGTTTCCAAGTAATCAGCAGCACGGACTGCAGATCTGGTTCTTCCTATGGGGTCCTTTAGGTGCTTCAGGAAATCCATCGGGTTGACAATCTTTTCCTCCAGTTTTCTCTTTAAGCTGAACATAGAAAAGCTCCATGAAGCACCTTCTCTGAACTCAGAGCTCCTCTGTCATGCTGGACTGGGTGCAATTAGCTGTGACAGCACTGCAGGCTCTGCCCCTTAGGACCTGTCTGCACATCAGCACATCAGCTCAGATGGTTTTGGCAAACAAATCACTGTAATCCCCTACTTCCCCACTGTCACACTTCCTTGTCACAAAAAATTCTGTTCTATCATGCAGAAATCCAAATCAGTGAACCGTGACTGGATAGAGTTTTACAGGCATTATGTTGCAAGGTGTGTTCTGTGAACAGAGGGACAAACTTTGCTCCTGTTCCATCTCTTTCTTGTCCCATGGCTGTACCTTGTTACTTCCTTAGGATGGGTGGAGAGAGACTCCTTCCCAAATCCTCCCACTGCCTGGAACCAGCCTTTTGGGACAATCACAGAGGTCACCTGGGGTGTGACTTCCACTGACACTTACCTGGGACCGGGTGTCTATCTGCACAACTCTGGGCCTTCCAGAGAGGGGCAGAACTCCAGCTGCCAGGAGAGGACTCACACGTGTCTGGCATGTCTGAACCACTCTGGACCAGGGAGAGGTGCCCGTGGCAGGGCAGGTGAGGAAGCAGCACTTGGGGGTCATGGCTGGTGGCTCTGGGACCAGAATCCAGCCAAGCTGGGCAAAAGGATCCCTCCAGCTATGACAAGGAGAGCCCTGGCACTAAGGCTTCTCCATAATAAATGTGCATTGGAAAACAGAGAAAGCACACATATATTTAATCTTACTGCCTTAAAATACTGGGGCCGTCATGCAGGAAGAACTCACCTTTTTCGAGCCTGTAAGTATGCTGTGTCTACCAACTGCCTGGCCTCAGCAATGGTGCTCAGGAGAGACGAATCTGACAGCACCTCTGAGACTTCTGCTCCAAAAAAAAAAAAAAGAAGAAAAAGCAGAAATTGAGGATACTCAATTATAACATACACCAGGAGCTTTGTTCTGCACTAAACCATGTCCCCAGCTGCCACCTACACAGGTTTTTTGAATGTTCCCAGGGATGGTGATTCCACCACTGCCCTGGGAAGCCTGTTTCAATGCTTCCCAATCTTTTCCATGAAGACATTTCCCCCAGTATCCAATCTAAACCTCTGGCCCAGCCTGAGGCCGTTCCCTCTCCTCCTGTCCCTGTTCCCTGCCAGCACAGCCCGACCCCCCCGGCTGCCCCCTCCTGTCAGGGACTTGTGCAGAGCCACCAGGGCCCCTCTGAGCCTCCTTTTCTCCAGGCTGAGCCCCTTTCCCAGCTCCCTCAGCCGCTCCTGGGGCTCCAGACATTTACCCTCGGAAAGTGCACAGAGGAAGCCAAAGATTCAATCTCTGCCCTAGGTTCCCTGTCATAAAACGATGATTTATGCATGGAAGCGCTGTTGGTTAAATAGGGAGTTTCCTTAGGCAAATCTCTCAGGTATCAACTTCATTGTTAGTGGATCAGTCTACAGGATATTTCAATTCTTTAGTGGAGCTGTGTCTAACTGGGAGCTCAGACTGAGTTTTGATTCACATCCTTTCCAGCAGAGCAGCAGCCAAAGGACAAACAGGAACCTACCCTTCCCTGAGGAGCCCATTGCTCCAACTGCACAGAGAGTGATGATGGAGCCCAGGAGAGTCATCCTTGGTCTTGTGCCTAGAGAGAAATGCAACATAAATCCCGGATGGGCAGGGCTTCATTGAGGGCTCAGAACAGATTGACACGTTTGGTTTCAATATGTCATTCAGAATTCAGCAATAAAGTCGAGCTGCCCTCTGTCCAGATCTGTCAGTGGGACTTGGGCTGTGGCTGTGGCTGTAGGTGGTGGCAGGACACAGGGACGTCTCTGAGGGGTGACCCTCAGCAAACCAGGCTGAGTAGCTGCCAAGGAATAGGAAGACGGGTACAGTCCAACCTCAGTGATGGAGAATATTGGGAAGGTGAGTTGGAAGAGGGCGGTGTCCTGGTCTCCTGTCTCTGGCGACGTCCACAAGCAGCTGGTGGAAAGGAGCCTGACCCCACACATCCCTCTCTGCCCCCTCTGTCTTGATGCTGAACAAAACAGGCTGCCACATCTACCATCAGTCTTTCAACCACCCCTGCCAGTCCTGCTGCTCCCTGAAATTTGTCTCTGTTCCTGTTTCACATTAACAGCAGAAATGTGGATGATCTGTTCCACCAGTGTCTCCCACTGTGGCACAGCACCTTCCCTGAATGGAGATTTTTTGCCCCAAGGTTGCAACTAGATCTATTTTAAGTAATTTAGTCAATATTTTAGCTATTTAGAACAGGACAGAGACAAAATTTGGAAGAACTAGCGGATTTCTCACAGTGGGAGAGGTTATCTTACATTTAAAATCCACAAAAATACTTGGACTATCTTCTTGAGGATTGAAAGCTGCTTATTCCTTGACTCCAGTCTTATATTGCAGGATACTTCTGCATGAGGCATAAATCAGACTGTCTTTGCTCACTTCTCACAATAAATTAAATACCCATCAGGGGACAAGGAGGCACGAAGGACCACCAGCTCCCAGCACTCCACTCTACCTCCCATCTCCTTGGGTTCACCCATGAAATGCACCAGTATCCACACCAGAAATACTAAATACAGATATAAAATGAAAATGCATTGATCTTACCTGCCATCTCTGCAGCACTGGCAGGGCTGGGAAAGAAATCAGTCCTTTATATACCTGCACCAGGGCAGAAATTAGCTGGGTCTAAGAGGGGAGTGGCCAAAAAAATGGGACCACATTGAGCCAAGAGGAAATATCTGCTGGTTTGCTTTCCTGGAATGAGCCAGAAAATGCACACGTCTCCTTTCCTTCTGACTTCCTTCTTGAAAAATCAGTAAAAAAAGGAATGAAGACACACATTTCTTACCTGCAAGTGAAAGAGATCAGCTTAACTTCATGATGGTAAAAATCATGGTGGAATTCAGCTTCTTTTTCCTTGTTGGTTGACATCTCTGAAGGTTTGGGAAGCCAGAAATGGATCATTTTGCCAACATGCATTTGTGGAACATCCCCACGTCCACATGCAGCAAGTGTGAGTGGTGGGCCTGCCACTCTCTGTGTCCAGGAAAAACAAAGTTGTGTCCCATCAGGGATTTGGAAATTCCTATAAAATAAATGCTGACTATTGAGGATGACACAGACTGGCAGCAGCACAGAGCAGGGTCAAGCTGTCTCCAGCAAAATCACACGGACGGAAATATGGACAATCCCAAAGTTGCATCTGTGCCAGTTCTTAGAAAGGAACAAAGTCTTAGGCCAAGGGATGTAATTCATTTCAGTGCGAGTTATGACAGACAGTTGGAAGCAAATTCTTCTGTGAGGGTGGGCAGGCCCTGGCTCAGGGTGCCCAGAGCAGCTGTGGCTGCCCCTGGATCCCTGGCAGTGCCCAAGGCCAGGCTGGACGGGGCTTGGAGCAGCCTGGGACAGTGGGAGGGGCCCCTGCCATGGGAGGGGATGGAACAGAAGGAACTTTAAGGTCCCTTCCAACCCAAACCATTCTGTGATTCCATGACATGCAGGAGGGAAAAGGGCTGTACTTCAGTGGACTAACGGGAAGGTAGTAGAAATAATTTAATCCTTTGAACAGTGGTGAGGCTGATAACAAAAGACAATGCTGACTTTTCTTGCTATCAATCAGCCTTGTAAACCTCCCAGGATTAGGGAGCCAATCCTTCCTACTGTTTAAATATTTTCACAGCTCTTATTAAACCAAAATAAATAAAAGAAAAGCATGTATGATAAAGGAAACTGCTACCAAAAAGATGCCATTTTAAATCTGTGTGGAAACAGAAAAAAAAAAAAGGAATATGCAGACCAGGTTTTCAGAAACTGAAAATGCAAAGACAATATATCTCCCCTAAAGACAAGTTTGAAGCCAAAGCAGAAGGTGGCCCCCAGCACCAGAGGGACTCTGATCACCCTGCCAGGTGCTCCACCTCATCTATCCAGCCTTCCTTGCAAAATGTGTGCAGGCAGAAGTCCAGGGACCTGCTGGGTGGCTTTGCTACTTTTTTTGCATTTGTGACAAGTATCTTTGCCACTAGTGACTCTTAACAGAACTTCCCTGTCTGAGCACCCAGGAGCCACCCTGGCAGTCCCAGGGGCACCACCCGAGCTGGGACCGAGGCCCTTCCCAGCAGCGGGGAACAGGGACCTGTGCACAGCCAGGTGAGGGACACTTGGAGACATGGAGCAGCCGAGGGCTCCGGACCGTCCTGTGCTTGGACTGTGCAGTGTCACAGCCCAGGGTGTCCTTTGTCTGGATCCCTGCTCAGAGGCACCAGCTCCTGCTGTTACTCCGTTGTTACACCAAGATTAAAATATTTTGATCATCCAGACATCTGTGACTGCTGTGGGAAACCTGGGCTCTGGCTGGTGAGGAAACCTGGTCTGACCGGGGGGGTGTGAGGGCTGTGGGGAGCCAAGTGGGGTCACTGGAGCCACTGCTGGGAAGGGACCTCGGTCCCAGCTCAGGTGGTGCCAGTGGGACTGCTAGGGTGGCTCCTGGGTGCTCAGATGTGTCGGTAAAGGACACAATAAAGGAAATTGACACCTGCTAGGTTTAGCAGAAAGAGGAAAAAGAGAGGCTTTATTTACATTTCTCATACTTTATAGGTTTCTCAATTCCACAAGGGATTGGAGGACATGTCACTTCCTCCTCAATCCCACTGGAGAAAAAGGATGCTCATCAAACTTTCTCTTATCACAAAAGGAATGAAAAACAGAAAATACAGTTAAGTAAACATTGGCTATTGTTTACATGAAAGTGTGTGAAAATCTGACTCCAAATATGTAAATTATCAGAAGGCTAAGAAAAACCAAGACGACACTCAGACAAGGAATTTTCCTTTACAGCTCACTGGCAGGCTGGTGACCCCCACTGCCCTGGGACAGGGACACTGCCAGCCTCGAGGACACACATGCTTGTGGGCAGGTGGCCCCACGCGGCTCCCATGGCTCCAGGCCCCTGCTTGGCAGAGGTTGCCTTCACATTACCTGTCCTGTCTGTTACTGAGGTGATAGTGCAGTTCCCAAAGCTTTCACATGTCAGGAAAGCAGTCCCATGTCACCTCCAGCTGGGATTGATGGTGTTCCAGTGCAACCTTTGGAGCCTCCAGAGAACCCGGGGTATCCTGCTCGCCAAGGCTGATGCACACTCAGCAGTGTTCAACACTTCCAGGCAACCAGGGCAGTAGTTATCCATGAGTTATCAGACCAAGCAGCAGATCTCCTCTGTCTTGAGAAGATGCAGATTCCTTTTCTCTCAGGCTCTTGTGCTGCTAGTCCTGTTCAGGCTGCAGATCTTCACCTGTAAATCCCAGTACAAACCCAGAGCTGTGTAAACACTGATGGTGTTTGCTAAAAATGTGACTAAGTAGTAGCTGTAGGAACAAGGTCATTAAACTCCAGCAACACAAACAAAAGAAGGAGCTCATTATTGCATTCCTATTTCCCATCCTGATGGCAAAAGGCAGCATCCTCCCCTTCCTCATTTGACACCTCTGATATTCCTGCCAGCTCTTTCAGGTTTGTTTTCATAGAAATCATGGAATCACAGAATCCCAGACTGGTTTGGAAGGTTTGGTTTGGAAGGGACCTTAAAGGTCATCTCATTCCACGCCGTCCCATGGGCAGGTGCACTTTCCACCAGACTAGACTGCTCCAAGCCCCTTAATCTGGCTGTGGATTGTTGTCCTGTCTTTTGCTAAGCCTTCTGTGTATAATATGGAGTCAGAGAATTTTCACACACTTTCATGTAAACAACAGCCAATGTTTATTTAACCATATTTTCTGGTTTTCATTCCTTTTGTGATAAAAGAAAGTTTGATGAGCATCCTTTTTCTCCAGTGGGATTGAGGAGGAAGTGACATGTCCTCCAATCCCTTGTGGAATTGAGAAACCTATAAAGTATGAGAAATGTAAATAAAGTCCTCTCTTTTTCCTCTTTCTGCTAAACCTAGCAGGTGTGAGAGTTTCCCTTATTGTGTCCTCTACCGACACAGTGGATGACAGAGACACATTTAAATCCTGGGTGTGAACCGTGATGCCTCAAGTTTGATAATGATTAAGGACTTAATTTGGGTACAACTTCAAACATACAAGGTTTCCTCTTCACCTGCCAGTGGTGTATTTTGCCTATGTATCAAACTGTGGATTTATTTACAAATTGAGAGCCAACAGCCTGTACAAGCCAAGCTGTCCTTGTCCAGGGCATGAGTTTACAGAACTGTATCCAGTGCATCTTCTGCTCCAACAGATGAAAGGCAGAGCTTATAAAGGGATGGGGTGAGCAGAATGAAACAGATAAAAGTGAGAAGTGGTAGGTTACAGCACAGAAATTGTAGGGCAAGTAGAGGAGGAAAACTTCCCAGCAGCACAGGGGTGACATTTAATAAAACCAGATTGTCCAGCTTTAAAAATAGGAAGGCTGCAACACAGAAGAGAACTTTAACCCTTTATGGATAAGCGACAGCAGGGGCAAGGGATGCTCAGGAGGTGGCACCACAGCATCACTGAGGTGTTCAGGGGTGTCTCCAGCGGTGTGATGCCCAGGACATTTTCACGTCTTTTGGAAGCTCACCTTTAAAGACTCCACACCCAAGGATATGAAGCCTCATCTCCCCACCTGCCATGGAGACACTTCACAGCCACAGGAGGTGCCCCAGGTGAGCCCAAGAGCCTGGGGAGACACCAGTGAGGACAGGCTGCTTGGTGGCTCCTTCCAGAGCTCCCTCAAGCAGCAGGCACAGTGCCCAGGGCTGGAAAGCCAGGGAGAGGCATCTGGGACTTTCTAGCACAGGGGTAAGACCCACCACACACCAGGACAAGCTACTCCACATCCATCCACGGAAAGTGCTCATCTTGCAAGACCTAAATGGGACTGGTCCTGAGCAGCAGGCAGAACACTTCTTCCATAAGAACAACAATCCTTCGCCAGGGGGTGCAGCCTTATTTCCCTTCCCATGGACCAAACTCCCTGAATAAAACCTTCAGCTCCTCCTCATGAACCAAACTTCTTCCTGCCCCATCCTTTAGTAAACCTTTCTTCCACCCCTTCCACTTCTCTTCCAGACTCTGAAACCACACTCAGGCTGGAAAGTGGGAGATGGCTTCTCTGGAGATGGGGCTGGCAGGACAAGAAGGCAGAATGCAGGAGGATGGTTTCTCCATTTTCCACAGATCTTCCTGCTCTGGAATCAGTTCCCATCCTATCTGGAAATACGGGACACAGCAGAAGCAGTTGTCAGGCTCCTGGACAGCCACTGGGAGAACACACGGCTTCAAACACTCCAGAGATTCATTTAAGCAAGGAGAGTGGAAGAAGCTTTAGATCCCACTGCTGTTTTCATTGTGCCCCACAGCTGGGAGGTAAGGGAGTCATCCACTGCCATGGACACTTTTTCCTGGACTGCAGCTTAAATTTTTAAGAGGCTGAATATGTGAAGAGAAGCAAAAAAAGGGTCACAGATTTTGCGGCTTGATTCAGTGCTTACCCTTGTGAAGGAATGTCTGTATGGACAGACCTCGCAGGGGTACCCTGGTATCCAAGGCTCCTCTGGATCCTCCTATGCCATCACATTGCACCCAGTGACATGCGGGTTTGAGGTGAGAGCAGTGTCTTTAGCACTGTATCAAGTGACGGGAGGCAACAGTGAATCAAGGAATCACAAAGTCATTTAGGTTGGAAAGGCCCTTTAAGACAATTGAATACAACCATTCCCCCAGCACTGCCAGGGCCACCACTAACCCATGTCCCCAGGTGCCACATCTCCATGTTTTTTGAGCATTTCCAGGGATGGTGATTCCACCACTGCCCTCTGCAACTTGTTCTAGTGCCTGACCACCCTTTCAGTGCAAGAATTTTTCCTAATATCCATCTTAAACCTCTCCTGGCACAGCTTGAGGCCATTCCGCCTCCTCAGGAATGATGAGCGCTGTGTGCTGGGTCCAGCAGAGCTGGTGCTCGGGCACGGCTGTCACTGTTTTCTGAAACCTGGAAGATCAAAGGGTGAAAACAAGAGTCTGAACATTTCCTTGATTTAGAAGCTCTGCCTCATGGCACACCTTGTGGTTTTCTCTATTGCGTAATACTGCAAAGTGCCATTTGTTACAAGAGAAGAGCTTTCAGCTCTCTGTTGAACTCAGACCTTTCTGTAAACACATCCCGTTCTTTTTACCAGGCAAGACTGTTTTGTCTGTAAATATGACAGGAATTGTAGATGAAAATAGGTGTTCACTGCCAACGACGCAAGATTAGATAAGGAAAAAAGTCAACAAGATGAAAGATTCAGAGGAATATTGGGGCAATTCTGACCAGTGCAATGGAAGTGTGAGTCCAGCCAGGTTGCAAAAACAGTTGAGGGATACAGCGTCCTCCAGTCTCCTCTAGACCCTGCTGCTGGAGCTCTCCAGACCACACCTTTCAACCTCCTTAACCCCCTCAGACCTCCCTTTTCAGGTCTGGTCACCCCCAGCCTCCTCTGTTAGGGTGCCACTGCTCTCCAGCTCCCTCTGCTCCCACTCTAGTTCTCTCCAGGTCCTTCCACTGGGGTCTGGATCCTCCCATCCTTTTGATATCATGGTGGACCCCTCCAGACTCCACTTTGGGGTCTGGTAATGTGCACATCCCTGCTGATAAATCCCCATGGGAGCGGCATGGAGCGCCAGTGACACAGAGAACCTCTTGCACAGCTCTTGGACACAACTCCAGGAACCCAGGGAGGGCTTTGGATGCCTCGGGATGAGTCCCCAAAGCCAGCTCCAGCTTCTAGAACAGCCCTCCAAATCAGATTTATGCTCCAAAGGAGAAGCCAAGTCACTACCAGACCTTGCTCAGCAAGGATTTCCTCTTGACAGCCACCTTTTCCTCCTTTCTCAAAATCCCCTGTTCCAAAAGCCCAAATGCAGGCAGCAGCCTGGTGAGAACACCTCCTCCCAGCTGCAGGACAGAACCTGCCAGATCCATGGCTCAAGCTGCCTCCAAGAGCCATGTCAGGACATGCTGTCACAGAGGCAAAAACAGGGATATTGTGGGAAGAGGGGATGGAGAAGGCTGAGATGTCCCCAGGCTAGAAAAGGAGACTGGGGACAGTTGTCCTGGGACAAGTTTCCTGCTGGATTCAAGGAGAGGAGACAGGACACAGACCTCCCACCACGTCCATCCCCCATGTCATGACTCTGATGCTGTGGCTGCACTGCTGGGATGCTGTGTGCAGGGCAGGTGGCAGCAGGAGCAACAGGGATGGCAGAATCCACATCCAGGGTGGGACTAGGTCCTGCTGGGTCCTGGGCCAGGGGCTCCTGTGGACATAGCCCAGGCTGCTGTGATGGCCAAGTGGTGAAGGTGTTGGACTTGAAATCCATTGGGGTTTCCCTACGCAGGTTCAAGTCCTGCTCACAGTGGGAGTTTTACTGTCAGACCCTGTCCCCCTGGCCCCAGGAGGGGCAGACAGGCACAGGGTGGTCACACCCCTTCAAGGGACCCTGTGCTCCCACCCTGGCCCTGATCTCCAGGGACTCTTTACCTTTAGGAAATGGTCAGGAGGGTGCCAGGGGAGCAGCCCTGCACCTCTTCTTATCACAGGAAGAAATCCTGCAATAGCATTTCCCCCCTTTCCCCCCCATACAGCCATGTCATCCAGTTCCCTACAGCTGTGTCACAGTGTTCCCACAGATGTGTCACCGTGCTCCCTACAGCCATGTCACACTGTTCTCTGTAGATGTGTCAGACCATTCCCTACAGCTGTGTCACGCTGTTCTCTGTAGATGTGTCACCCAGTTCCCTACAGCCGTGTCACACTGTTCTCTGTAGATGTGTCACCCAGTTCCCTACAGATGTGTCACACCATTCCCTACAGCTGTGTCAGACTGTTCCCTACAGCCGTGTCAGACTGTTCCCTTACAGCCGTGTCACACTGTTCTCTGTAGATGTGTCACCCACTTCCCTACAGATGTGTCAC
>VYXC01005556.1:260-48052 GCA_013397175.1 Platysteira castanea | reverse complement strand
CAGCTGTGTCAGACTGTTCCCTACAGCCGTGTCAGACTGTTCCCTTACAGCCGTGTCACACTGTTCTCTGTAGATGTGTCACCCAGTTCCCTACAGATGTGTCACCCATTTCCCTACAGCCGTGTCACACTGTTCTCTGCAGCCATGTCACCCTGCTCCCTGGAGCTGTCACCCCTCTCCCCACAGCCATACCCTGCTCCCCGGAACCGTGTCACCCTGCAGTGACAGACTGAGCTTTGTTTGAACAAACTGGTTGGGCCCTGTGATTTATTGTGTCCCTAATAGTCAGAGACTAATGTCTCTGAATGTGTTAAGGAGATAAGGGCAAAGGCTGATAAGAAGCAGATCCTGCGGAGGCAGGGTAACGTTTTTTATCATGCCAATTCCCTCCCTTCCAACGGCTCCCGACTGGCACAACAAAGCATTCTGGAGAAATGGGTCACGGCATTAGAAGGGGCATGAACCACCACAGCCCCCAGTGTTGCATCAGGCAGAGTAAAACCCCTCCCCAGGGAGGTATCGGGGCATTGCCCCGTGAGCTCCCGACATCCCTGTCACGCTCTGCTCCTACACCCCGCCACAGGAATGTCACCCCGCTGGCAGGTGCAGCCTGATGGCAGTGGGAGGACAGGAGGCCGCTGCCACCCCCCAAAATTCATCCCACCCTGACCCAGCCCCACACACTGGGAGCTTCTGAACCCTGAAATGAACCCCAGGAGCTGTTCCAGGACAGCACAGGCACCAGGAAAAGACTGGGACCTGTAGAGACTGCAGGAGCCCCTTCCCTGGCTGGGAATCGAACCCAGGCCGCGGCAGTGAGAGTGCCGAATCCTGACCACTAGACCACCAGGGATGAGCTGTGGCCAGCAGCGAGGACTGGTGTGCTTCCACCACTGCAGAGTGGCCACTACCAGGATGACCTGCTGCTGGCATCAATCGAGCCCTGAAGGGACAGGGACACTTGCTCCCCACAGTTCAAGGAGAGGACCAGAGGGGATGGATAACACAGCCTTTCCGAGGGAATTGGCAGGGATGCCTGTGGCATTGGGAAGCCCCTCTGTGCAAGGAGACCCCACCTCTGCAGGCCGGGGGAGCAGGACACGGTTATGCCATGACTCGGGCCACCACTGAAGGCAGGTTTGGGGAAGGCAGTGACAGCAAATGGTTCAGGAAAAGGTGCAGTAGCATCCTCTGAGGGTTCACCAGGGAGGTTTTCCTGCTGGATCGTGGCCCCCTTGGGGCTGCTGGACATTGCCAGGCTCATGTGACACACACCACCCTGGGCACAGTGTCACGGACACAACAACGCTGACCTCCAGCACACAGTCAGAGCTTCCCCAGAGTCACCTGGGGAGAACAAAAGTGCGGGTGCAGGCTGACTGCCAGCAGAGCCTTTCCTGGGCGAGAGAAACGGGTCTGAGCCCTGGCGCTGGGCAGGGGGTGTGTCTGGAGCCCCCATTCCTGCGACTTTTACAGTAACCTTGTCATCTGGTTTTTCTCTGAGAAAACAGCTGGTTAGGGTCACCTTTTGGAACCTAATCTGGAGCTGCGAAAAGCAGGTCACCAGTAGCTGATTCTTTTTCGCAGAGTCCTTAGGGGCAGTAGAGACTTCTATCTTCCTTTGCCCCACAGAAGGGGAACAAAAAGCAGCTTCCTGATGAACAGGGAGATGGAGAGGGGCTGGAAATGGTCCCTCCACTCCCCAGGGACTGTATACCAGCGTGGGCAGCAAGACAGGGCATTACAGAGCCCCAGACCCCTGCCCAGATCAAAAAGCACAAGGAGAGCCCAGGGCTCAAGGGGACAGTACAAGTGTCACCTGTGCCTGCAGCTCCCAGCACTGCAGGGCTCAGAGCCAAGGGGAAGGAGCACTGACACAGAATGGAGCTCCTGGGCTGTGTGCAGGGAGGAGACCCCAGTAGGGGAGCACGGGGATGTCTCCAGGGCCCCTCAGGAGTCAGACGAGCCGCGGCGGAGGTGGAGGTGAGAGGAAGGGCTCCAGGAACACTTCCCGTAGAGGACAGCAGAGGGCCTGGTGCTCCTTGGATGCTCGCGTGTGGTAGGGAGGGTAAGCAGATGGACAGAGAAAACCTCTCCGGTTTTCAGGGATCCATGCACACAGACGAGGAAATCTCCCTGTGTCTTGACTTGTCCCAGCTTTGCAGCTTTGTGGTAACAAAAGGCACACAACTTGGGGAAGCTTGAACAAAAAAAGGGATTTTATTGGGGGAAAGGTTACAAGGAAAGGTAGGGTAAATGAGGGATTAAATTAAAAGAAAAGAATAAAACCCAGGCTTAGAGATCAAAGTCCCAAAAGCCAAACCGGCTTTTAATGTTCCAATGCAGGAGCTCTCACTATAGCCTTTGAGTGAAGCTAGTCTGCACTCAGGTGAATTAAGGAGCCTCTGCTAGGAGGTTGCGACCGAGGTCAGCTATAGTGGGTCCTCCACCGAGCTGCTCACCAAGAGAGGATGGTGAAAAGAAGGTGGAAAAGGTGAAAAAGACATCTCTGAGGGCTCTGCAGCTCCTTTTATAGGCTCTGTCCCCTCAGAGCAAAGTCTCTGCCCATTGGTGGTTTGGTGGTGATGTCACGCTGCTCAGCCAATCACAAGCTGCTGCTAGGGGACGTTGGTCTCCCTCACACTTTTGGCGGGAACAATCCTCATTAGCATGCAGCGGTTGCCATGGTGACAGGTGACTGACAGCCTAAAGATCGTCCTGAGGCTGCTCTGAGGGGCTTACCAAGAGACTAGTTTCAGAGAATCTTTTGAATGTAAGAACACAAAATAATTACAAATATTCATAAACACATACATAATTAAATAGATAATAAAAGGTTTGAAAGGGAAGAGGGTTACAAAGGTTAAACAATGGGTAATAACTTGGAAGTACTTTTGAAAACTTCTTTAAACAATTCTTTTAAACAGACAAAACTGACAACATGTGTAACTTCACAGGAATTTCATTTAACTGGCTAAAACTTCTTGAACAACACTTACAATTTTTAATTTATTAACTGAGAGATCTTATTATTGGAAACATTGCAAATTAACTAATTAGTGAAATACCTTAATTGGACCAAAAGGAAACAAAAGCCAACAGAGGGTTTTTATGGATGACAGCTTCCAAAAAATGGTCAGAGCAATTCCTGTCTCCATCTAAGGCCAAACCCCACCATGGTCCCCCCCCACAGCCCTTCCATCATCTGGTCTGGGGTCCCAGTGGGCCTTTGGGCGTCCTGCCCCCCGTCCCTGTGGTGCCACGATCCCTTCCCAGGTTTCTCTGCAGTGCCTGGTGGATCCCAAACACTGCCTTTGCCAACGCCTTTCCCTGGGGAACTGCCCTGCAAGGAGAGGAGAAGGCAAAGGAAGGCAGCTTTGGGGAATGCGGAGTGGGCCTGGAGGAAGGATGGAGCCACGACAAATGACCTGGCATCTTTCCAACCCTCTGCTGTGAGGGCCAGGGCTGCCCAGGGCACCTTCAAAGAGCCCTGTACAGGGCAAAGCCCCCCAGTGAGGGGCAAGGCTGGGCTGTGTGATGATCCTGCAGGACTGTGCCAGCCCTCGGACACGTCTGCAGCAGGGAAGGGGGAGGCTGTGCAGGGCTGAGGCAGAGTCACCCTGCGCTGTCAGAGCAGTAATCAGATGTCATGGTTTCGGTTGCCTTTGCCAGCCATGACAGAGCGTGAGCTCCGGCTGCCTTGCGGTTGGGGGAGCATCAGTACCTTTCTGTGGTTTCTTAGATCTCGATCTGGCCCTGTCACGTATTATGTCACAGGCAGTAACAGTTCCTTCGTCTGCCAGCAGATCTGGGTACACCAAACGGGTTCATTGGCACATCCCCAGGCAGGACAGGCTCTGTCTCTGATGGGAGGTGAGCAGCTGCCACCCACCACATGCAACCAGGAGGTGACACAGCACAGGAGCTGCTTTTTGGAGCCTTCTGTCAGGCCATGTGGCAAGGCAGGTGGGAGGCATAAAAACAAGACTTTTTCTACAGGCACTACTCTTTGGAAAGAGAAATCCCAGCCCCAGGATCAGCCTTGGGGCAGTGGGGATGAGGCTCGGCACAAAATGCAATTGTTGTTGTGTGGAGGAGATGAGGGTGAGCCCCACTGCCTTGCTTTGCACCTTTCCTGGGTCTGGAGCATCAGCACTGCACACATCAATTAGCCAGACCAACAGTCTAATTGTAATTCTGGAATGTAATATGGCAGTAGCAATAAATAATCCATCTCCCCACCTCTGATAGGGGCATATCCCTTGGCAAATTCCAGCTGAGGTTTTGTCCCTTGCAAAGCCTGAGTACCTGCAGCACATCACTGTGCTGCCCCAAAATGCCACCACCATGTGTCTGTAACAACACCATGATGTCAGGCACTTGGTTCAGCTTCAGCTCCTGCTCATGAAGAGTCTTCAGGGTCCTCAGGACACCACCTGGATGACTCCTGGGAGGATGAGTTGGAAAAGCCATAGGCTCCTGCCCACCCCAGCAGGGTCCCTGGCACAGCCCTGGAGACCCTCCTGCAGCCCTGGTCCCCACCCATGGGGACATCGTGGTGAAGGGGACACTGGGGAGGCTCTGAGTGCCCACACACACCCACGAGGTCAGTGGGGGAGAAGGAGAGTGGGAGCAGAGCAGCCCCTCTCTGCAGCCCTGCCGCAGCACTGCAGTGGAGGGTCAGTGGGGCAATCCCAGAACCCGAGCTCCTGGTGCCTCGTGAGCAGCAGCTGGGCTGGAAACACCCAGAGGAACCACAGGCTGTGAGCTGGGGGCCTGTCACAAAGAAGAGAGAGGTGGAAAAAGGGGAAGTGCTCCCTGGGACATCCTGGGGAACCCATCATGCCACGGCAAGGGCAGTGCCAGAGCCTCTGGGCAGACCATACCATGACCCCCATGACTGTGGGGCAGGCACCAGGGACTGGGGTCTCTTGGTCCCTCTCCAGTCCCTGGGCTGGGAAGCTCCTGCTCTGCCCTCTGCATCCCACCTTGCACCAAACCCACTGGCACGTGGAGAAGTTGCTCTTTGTAGAGTCAGCCCACACAGGCAGGATTCCCAGTCAAGTCCTGCCCTGACTGGGGGGTGTTGGGAGGGGTTGGGAGGGCACAAGCCCCACACTGGAAGCACAGCACTGAGAATTTTGTGCTTTATTGGTGCCAAGGCTGCCAGCCTGGATCTACAGGCAGTCTCCAGACTGAGTGTTCCTGCTGCCCGTGCTGCCCTCACTGACCCCCTGTATTCACCCTGGACATCTCCCAGACCCACCACTGGAGAAGGAACCCCCCGGCTGGACATGCCCCTTCCATTTGATGTCTGAGCACCCCTGACCCCCAAACCAGGTTCCTTGAAGAGGAGACTGAGCTGGGCCCTCCTGGTGCTTTGGGGAGGATGCTGAGGTGAGTTTGAGAAGCAGAGTTGTTTTGGATGATACAAATGTGAACCTGCAGCTCCAGCGTGGTTTCATATCCTGTCTTGGTCAGTGGGGGCTGGTTTGCTGCGCTTACCTCCCTTCACACAGAGGCTATTCTGCTACTTCCTTAACCAGCTGTTTCCTTTTTTTTTTTCAGTACTTGTGAGGCAAAGGTGCCATGACATCAGCTCTATCATGCTTTGGAAATTCCACGCTTGCCTTCAAACTGACTGACTGGCCACCTTCCCTATAAAAAAGCAAGGACTGAGCCAGCTCCTCACAAAAGGCACAAGAAGAACCTGCTCCAGTCCTGCCTCGGCCCTTGCAGCTTATCCCTGTCCAGGATGAACACCTCCACACTCTGCCTCTCCATCATCCTGGTTGCTGCCCTCTTCTCTCAGGCCTTTCCTGCTCCACGTGAGTACAGCATCCCTCTGCTCTCCTGGGGTGGACTTTTGCTCGTACTGCCTGTAATTTGGAGCTAAACTGGCAAAAGTCAGCTGCAAAGGTTGGAAACCTGTTTGAATAACTTCTCCTGATTTATTTGGAGTGGTCTTTCTTTCTAACATCCTTTTAACTTAGGGATGAACTTTACTGGTATCAAAGTTTTCAGGTTTCCTCTCCCCTGATTTTGTTGCTGGCCTTTAGGAGTGGACCTGGGGTAACCAAAGGGATTTTTACCCTGGGATGTGAGTGAAAAAAAGAAATTAACATGCAATCCTACCAATGTTGTTTATCAAGCTTTAGTGTTAACAGAAATTCCTTGCTGATTTTCAGGGAAAACAGGAGGAGAAGGGGCTGTCCAGCTGCTTAAGGGGGTAGTTGCCTGTGCTCTCAGCTGGGAATGTGCAATTTACTGAGTGATGGTCTCAGGCTGGATTTCCTGATCTCTTCCAGTGGGGTCTGACACGACTCCGTGCTGCTTCAGCTACACCTCACGAAAGCTGCCCCAAAGTCACGTGCAGGAGTATTTCTACACCAGCAGCAAGTGCTCCCAGCCAGCAGTGGTGTAAGTACTGGCTCTGGGCCCCGAGGGGAGGCTTTGCCAGCCTTTGGGCTCCTGGCTTCACATCCAGCAGGGCCAGGAGCAGGGTGCTGTGAGGTGTCACCCCCAGGGGAAGGCAGCAGCCACCCAGGTCCCATGTGCATGCAGCGTGTGAGCCCTCACCCTCCTCAGCTGAGAAACAAGTGGTCCTTGGTCCCCTTGGACTGCCCCAGTGCTGGGAACAAGGCCTGGGGAGGAGGTCAGGGGCCAGCAGGACCTTCCAGAGCTGATGAGCCCAATCCACACAACTTTCCACGCTGCATCTAGGCTCCCCTCTGCATTGGACAAGGAGATGAATATCTGAGCACGGCAGGTTCTCCCAGGGGACCCTGATCTCCCGCTGGGTTTTAGCAGCCTCTGCAGCTCCTGCATGCTTGCGGGTTTGTGGGAGATGATCCAGTGACATGACCCGAGTCCCTCATGTCCCTTTTCCCCTCCGGGACTGTAACCCTTGAACCCCTGCCTTGCCAGGTTTGTCACCAGGAAGAAGCGGGAGGTCTGTGCTAACCCTGATGCCAGGTGGGTGAAGGAATACGTGAACAGCCTGGAGCTGCAGTGAGCACTGGAAGCTGAGAAGTCCTGTCAGACCACCTGTCAGAGCTTGGCACAGACCTAGAAATGCTACTGCCAGCACCAGGACCTGCTGAGCCACCTTGGGACCCCTGAAGTTCGTTTTGTCTTGCAAAGGTGTCATTTATCCACAATAATTCAGCCACACTTAGGGCAGCCGTGATGCTATCAGCCTCCTGGCCTTGCAGACCCATCTTGGGGTGCCCTGCTGTGTGGTGTGGCTAAACTGAGCCCCACCTTGTGCCTCCACTGCTAGAATGGGAGGGGGATTTCATCCCAGAGCTATTTGTGGGCTGGAATTAGGTCTGAATGCTGTCCTGTAAGCCCAGGCTGAGTTTTGCCTGCTGAATTTTGTAGTGGTGCAGTAGATGCTGTAAGATCTGTCCCTAGAGAAGGAAGTGGTACCCTGGTTACTTACAGAATGCTCGTTGTGGAACTGCAGTGTTCAGGCTTATTCTCAAACCGCTGGTTTGTGTTGCTGCCAAAGAATAAAGTCGTTTTCTCTCTGTGTCGTCTCTGGTTGTTCCCCTCCTGTTTGGAAAATGGAGACCCCACTACAACTATTCTGGGAGACATAGGGGAAAACCCCAACTTCTCAGCTGGAAATGCCCCAGCCTCCTTAGGTCTAAAAGCTTTCCCTTCTGCTTGGCCTCCCTGATCCCAACACCACAGCAGCAGCAGCCCAGCACCTCCCAGCACCTCCCAGCCCCCACGCTGATGAGGAGCCAGAACTTCTTCCCAGCCCTCTCCCCCCACCATAGCCAAGGCAGGGAGCTGGTGGGGCTTTGCTGCTGCAGATTTGGCAAAGGAATGCCTGGAAGTCTCAGGGTGGGGATTCGGGGGTGTCCCTATGGTGAGAAGGAAAGGGGGTGGCCGGGACCACATCCCTGGCACAGGCTCCTCTGGGAATGCAGCCTAAGCCAGGCTTAGCTCTTGGGATGCTCTGTTAGTGTTCACTGCAAGACAGGCACCAATTCACTGCTGTTCTGAAGCTTTTTGGGGAAGGAAACAAGACTTTTGGTTAAAAAAGCACAAAGCAAAACCAACAAAAGCACTTTATCAGCCTGCGGTTGACATTTAAAACTGGCTGATTACTTTGTGGGTAGAAAACGAAACTGCAGGTCCCACCTCCCTGCACTGAAGCTCTGCAGGGGACAGGAACAATTTGGGCTGTATCCATCAGAGCCAGCTAAAGCAAAAGTTCAGAAGCTTTTGTCACCCCTTGGACAGCTTGAGTATCCCCACCTGGCAGCTTGGCAGGTCAAGTCTTCACCCCCAAGGACATTTTGCAGCATTTTCCACTCCATCATCCCTGGGAGCAATTTCTTCAGGCTCCTCTCATGTCCAGCAACAAATGACCTCCAATAATCAGGGCCAAGAAAACCAGTGTGAGATAAAATCCTGTAGAACACCCCCAAGCCCTGCTGGTGCCACAGTGGTCTGCAGATGTTCAGGTTGTCTCCTGAGCATCTCTCCCTTGCTCATCATCTCCTCTGCCCAGGGCAGGGGTGGAGTCCCCATCCCTGGAGGTGTTTAACAGATGTGTGGATGTGGCACTTGGGGACGTGGGTCAGTCGTGGGCTTAGCAGGGCTGGGGGAATGGCTGGAGCCACCATCCCAGGGGTCTTTTCCAACCTTAGTGATTTTGTGGTTCCAGGTGGGTGGACTCACATGGAGCAGAGCAGGATTGGGAAAGAAAAGCAGCAACAAGGTGAGAAACAAGGCTCAAGCAGAGAGACCTTCGAATTCCCATCACACAGGCCATGTTTGTGCTTAGCACTGCCCCGTCCAGCCCACACTTTCCACAGGGTAGCACCAGGGATGGGATGTGTAAATGGGCGGGTTTAGGAGAAAGGATTCTTGGATGAAGTGGCCAGTGCAGGTTGAAAAGACAGGAATTGAAGAGGCTGAGGTGTGAGGCCAAGTTCAAAACATCAGTTCTCCAGGAGTGGCAGTGGGAGGCAATGCCAGGATGTTCATGATGGGACTGGGAGCAGGGACCAGCAGGGAGACAATGTGGACATCGGGACTGAGGGTCTCCATGGCTCCTCTGCCTTCCCAGGGCTTCTTCAAGTGAAGCTGGGACAGAGGGAACAGCCAGAGGGTTCATGCTCTCAAAAAGGCCAGAGAAAACCAGGCTATCCAGTGTTCTGTCCATGGAACCATGAAGGTCTTCTGATCTCCTGATGCCTTCTGCCACTGCAGGCAGTGAAGGAAACGTTCCCTAAGTCCAGCAACTGGAAACCGAAACCAGAAAGGCTTGAGAGGGAAATTCCCACAAGTGCCTGGGCACACAGCCAGGGACTGTCTGGAGGAGAGGCAGCTGCAGCACCGGATCCAGCCTCTCCAGCCTGTCCCTGCATCCTGGGCATGGGATAAACCCCAGTACTCCCCTGAATTTCCCTTCCTCCAAAACCTCCATCCTCCATCACCTCTCAGGGTCCCAGAGCAGGGACAGTTCCTCTGCAGCACCAAACTTGGGGTTGGGATGTCCTCAGGGGTAGAGGAGACACCCAGTACCCCATTCCTGGGGTCTTCACCTGCTCCTGTCCATCCACCGACCGCTCTGCTCCAGGGTTTCACAGCACAGTGAGGGAGCCCCACTCAGGATGCACCCTCTGCAGATTTTCATCTCCCCACCTATTCCCCCAGCCCAGCACCATCTCCTGGGACACAGAATGGTGCTGGGCTGGGCTGCCCTTTGCTGGGATGCTGCTCCTTGGGTGTCCCTCTTGCCTGCAGCCAGCTTTCCTGCCCGGAAAACACAAGGCTAGAGAGAAATCACAAGACAACACAGAGGTGCTTTCCCAGCCTCAGAGTTGCCAAATCTGACCTATAGCTGCAGCGGGAAAAAATAAACACTAAGAGAAAGCCTTTTTCTGCTTTAGGAAGAAGAATGAGATGTGGGCAAGGCCAGACCAGCACTGGACTATGCTGTGGGGCACTTGTCTGTAAGAAAGATGGAGGCAAAACTTCCAGCAGGGCCTGCTGCTGCAGGACAAAGGGGAATGGTATTACGCTGAAGGAGGTCAATTTAGAATGGACATTGGGAAGGAATTGTTCCCTGTGAGGGTGGGGAGGACCTGGCTCAGGGTGTCCAGAGCAGCTGTGGCTGCCCCTGGATCCCTGGAAGTGTTCCAGGCCAGGTTGGATGGTGCTTAGAGCACAGTGCTCTAGTGGAAGGTGTCCCTGCCCATGGCAGGGGTGGAATGAGATGAGCTTTAAGTCCTTTACAACCCAAATCCTTCTGGGATTTCTTCCCAGAGTGCAGATGTCAAGGAGCCCTGAGCATGGTCTCCATGGACAAGCTGTGCCCAGCCCTGCACTTTTACCTTGGGACCTGCTCTGGCCCGTTCATGTTCCCATGGAAAGCTGCATCCTGACAACAACTGTAGCAGGTTTTCTGCTGGTTGTTTTACCCCTGCAGCAAAAGCTGGACCTTTCTCTTTGTTTTACAGGTGGGAAAGTGAGGAACAACCCCCACTGGGGTGGCCAGAATGAAAGACAGGGTCCCTGTCCCCCTCCAGGCAGTGCTGCTGGTCTCAGCACGACTTACTGCACACCCAGGGACCAGTCTGAGGTGGGGTACGTGGGGCTGGGAGCAGCAAGTGTGTGGGACGTGCCTGGGGAGTGTGGAGAGCAGATTCATGTGTGTAAAAGTCCCACATGTGTGGACAAACACGTCTAATTCTGTAGAGGATGTGGGGAGTGGGGGTGTGTGCAGCATGGGAATGAGGTTTTAGAGGATGTTCCTGAGTCTGCAGTACGGAAACTTTACGGGTTTGCCTCAAACCATTTTCCACCTTCATGTGTCCTATAGAGACTCAGATGTCTCAGAGGGACGTTCTGTCTGTGCAGGTGAACACCACACAGAGGCACATAAAAGGGAAAAAGCAAAGGTTTTCTCCAAATTCTTTATTCTCCAGAATCATGAGTTTACATGTATCAGCCAGGGTCCCCCGTCATCCAACACTGGGTCACCCTACTATAAATACCCTCCCTGTCACCCCCCTATAAATAATATCATTATCCACAGGAAAAAAGGGACTGACTGCCCCATATGGTAATTTCTTTAAAAAAACTTCAAATAATACAACAGCCGACTTAAAAAAAACTTCAAATAATACAACAGTCCCATGGGCCTGAGGTCAGGGCAGAGGGTTGGGGCTGCAGCCTGCTCCGTGCAAGCCAAGGATGAGCAGCAGCCCCGAACACAAGGTGTCCCTCCAGCAGTCCCCTGGAGATGCCTGTAGATGCTCCTGCAGCTCCTGTTGTCCCAGGGTCCTGCTCCATGGCTGGAGCTCAGGATAATGTGGCTTGTCCATGACAGCAGCTACACTTGCCACCTTGCTTGGCTCAGTTCTGCTCCAAGATTTGCACATATCTTTGGACCCAGGTGCTTTGGGGATTGGCACAGACCTCACGGTTTTCCTTTGTGACGAACCTGCGGAACAGGGATGGGACATGTTAGATCTCTGCTCACACCTGCTTCCCAGGAGAGCCTGGATCCCAGCTCCGAGCATTGCAAGGGGTTTTCCCCTATGCTGTGATGCTCCCCACTCCCATCCCTTTTCCCACCCTGCCTCCTCCACTCCTGCAGGAGCACCCCTGGGAATCCCCACACGAGCATCCCCAGCAATCCCCGTGCGAGCCCTTTCTCCTTGGCATTCCCCTCCCCCTGCTCTGTTCCTACAGCCCCCCTTGCCATGCCGAGCTGGTCACCCACCCGCCCCCTGCCCTGTCCCAGTGCTGGCACTCACACCACGGCCTCCAGGGCACAGCTGCTGCTGGTGATGTAGTGACGCTGGACGAGCCTCCACGGGAGCTTGTGCTGTGTGTACTTGATACAGCAGTTTGACTGGTCGAGTGCCACTGGAAGAGGCAAAGGAAGACCATGTGAGCACGGGGAGCTGTGCTGGCAGGGAAGGCAGTGAGGAATTAGAGAATAATTAAGGCTGAAATGGACATTGGGGATCATCTGATCCAAGGCCATGAGCAGTGGCTATTGAGGCACTGTGGGAGATTCTCACCCTGCCCTTGCTCAGAGCTTCACTTCCCCAACTCTTCCAGCCCCAGGACAGAGGCTGAAATCCCTCAGCTCTAACCAGGAATAAGTACTCTGAGCCCAGGGTGGATGGATGGTTGGATGGATGGATGGATGGATGGATGGATGGATGGATGGATGGATGGATGGATGGATGGATGGATGATTTTCTAATTCCAGGGTTCCTACATGCAGCTGATCTCTGGGCAAACTGGAGAGTGGCACAAATGCTGATAAATTCCCAGTTATCTGCCATGGGAACTCAATGGAGAAATAACACTGAGGCTCAGGTCTGTCCTCCCTTCACAAATGAAAAAGCAGGACTCACCTGGGCCAGAGAAAGTTTGGGAGAAGGAGGCTGAAATGAGGAGAAGAGCCAATCCAGCTGCAGAGACCTTCATCTTTCTGTCGGGTGAGGGCTGTCAGAGCAGGAGCAGAAGCTCTGGAAGATGCAGCTCAGTGTGCAGCAGCTGGATTCAGCCCCCTTTTAAAAGGGAGTCCTGGAGGCAGCTGGGAGAAGCCGAAATGGAAATTCCAGGATGATGATAAAGGATGACACGAAAGTGAAATAGCTGAAGGGAATTAGAGGAAAAAGTTGGGCAGGATGGAATATGGTTCACAATGCCAAGTGACTCAGTATTCATTTTTGCTTTATTCAAATCAAAAGGAAACTAAAATGTGCCAAGTGGCCCGGCCACAAAGAGGAGAATGGTCCCTCCGGACTCCAGGCGTAGTTTCCCTGCAAAGCTGTGTAGGGAAAGACAACGTTTGCCTAAGATTATGCAGCTCTGGAAAAACCCCAACAGGCAGCACAGAAGTGCTCTCGTGCCGTGTGTGCTGGGTGTTTGCCAGGACTGCTGAGCTGCTGCCCCAGAGCTCAGGGGTGGCTGCACTGAGGGCTCTGTGCCACCCAAAACACTCTGCCTGCCCTCCCGACACCCACAGGGCTGGCAAGGAGCTGAGGCTGGAATTCATCCAGCCCAGTCTGTGGGGAGGCTGCTCAGGACCACGTCCAGGTGGGCTATGAGACTCCACAGCCTCTCTGGACAGCCTGTTTCAGAGTGCAATAAAGTTTTATCTGGTGTTTAAATAGCATTTCTCATTGCCTCTTGTCCTGTCAGTGGCCACCACTGCAGAGAGTTGGGCTGCATCTACTTTGCTCCACACACACTGGTAAGAATCCCCTGAGCCTTCTCCAGCCTGAACTGTACCAGCATCTCCTCCCTGGAGACATGTTCCTGTCTCTTCATCATCTCTGTGGCCCTTTGCTGGACTCTCTCCAGTATGTCACATGTCTCTAACCCTGGGGAGCACAGCACTGGACCCAGCACTTGAGGAACAGCCTCACCAGTGCTGAGTAGAGGGGAAGGGTCCCCTCCTTTGTCCTGCTGTCAATGCTTCTCCTCATGCAGCCCAGGAGCCTGTTGGGATTTTGGTAGCAAGGGTACATTGCTGCTCCTGTCCAGTCTGGTGTCCACCAGGAGCCCCAGGACCTTTTGTGCCAAGCTGCTTTCCAACTGGTCAGCACTGCCATACACTGGTGCCTGGGGAGGTTCCTTCCCAGGGTCAGGACTTTGCACTTCTTGTTGAACTTCTTGAGGTTTTTGTCCTCCCACTTCTCCAGCCTGACCAGGTCTCCATGGATTTCACACAGGCCAATAGAGATAGGACAAGAAGGAATAGCTTTAAACTAAAAAAACAAAACAAAACAAAACAGAACAAAAAAACCCGGAGATTAAGATTAAATATTAGCAGGAAATTCTTCTCTGTGAGGGTGGGGAGGCCCTGGCACAGAGTGCCCAGAGCAGCTGTGGCTGCCCCTGGATCCCTGGCAGTGCCCAAGGCCAGGCTGGATGGGGCTTGGAGCAGCCTGGGACAGTGGGAGGGGTCCCTGCCCGTGGCAGGGGGGCTGACCTGGATGGGTTTTAAAGTCTCTTTGATCCCAACACATTCCATGATTCTATGATGGTAGCATGTCCCTCTAGTGTGACAACCCCTCCTCCCAGCTTTGTGTCATCTGCCAGCTCGCTGAGGGTGCCCTTTGTCCCATCAGCCGGGATATAAAGATATTAAGGACTGCCCAGTATATATTCCCTGCTGCTTCCTGGCCTCCAGCTGGACTTTGTGCCATAGATCACAACCCTCCAAGCGCAGTGTTCAGCCCAGTCTCAGCCTCTCTCACTGCAGTTTAACTAATCCACCCTTCATCAATTTGCCCTCGGCAGTCACAGGCATCCCAAAGGGCAGGATCCCACCTGGGAGCAGGGAGTTCACTGCCAGAAGGGGTTTGCCACACCTGAGACATTTTGCCAGCCTCAGCCACTCCCTCCAAAAGATGCCTTGAGTAGAAAATGGATTTTCTGGCTAAAGAGGTGAGAAGAAACTGTGGGACAACCTGCCTGACACAGGAGTGACTTTCAAGTCTCAGCAGGCCAGCAACTCGGGGCAGCTCCTTGGGGAGCAGGGAAAGGGATGACCTAGGCTTCCTGACGTCCTGTCACATTCTGGGCACATAGTTAGAGACCCCTCCACTGCAGAGAGGATGCCCAGGCCTCTGGTTGTGTTCCTGAGCCTGGATTTTCTCTCCCAGGAGCCTAACCCCACTGCTTGGCTACCCTGGAGCTGCACATGAGAGCAATGGAGGCAATGTCCTTCACCAGCTGGCTTGTCCCCAGCAGGGACTGAAAGAAGAAGGTTGGAGGCTCCTGAGACTGGTGATGGTCTGCTCCTTCCCACGCTTAACCCGTGGGGAGGATTTGTTTTGCATTCCTCCTTTCCCTCATGGTCTTGTCCTGCATTACATCCCTGGTGCTCCCGGCTGTGGCTCTTCCTCGTCTGGGCAGAGACCTCACCAGAGCAGCCAAGGGTGTGCTTTTAGAGGGGGCAAAGGCTCTCTAAGTCCTGACACGGATATCAGGGAAGGTGGTGGATTTTGCCAGAAGCAAGCTCTGGCAGGATCAGCTCCTTGTTCTCCTGGCAAGTCTGATCGGCTTAGCACAGAACAAGAAGTGGTTCCAGCTTTCGGCTGAATTACTGCTGAAAAAAACAAATTGTGGCTTTTTGCCATGGAAATAATTCATTCAGAAACCAACAGCGTGAGTTTTATGTTCCTCTGTTCTTGCAACTCACATGTGAGTGTGTGCTCGGGGAAGTGACAAAACCAGCACTGCGTGGAGCGGTGACAGAGGCTTCGGCTGCAGAAAGGCACCTGTGGCTGGCACCCGCCACTGACAGCTTCGCTCACGGGAACTTCGCACCTTCTGCTCACCAGCTGCTGCCTGCAAGGCACGAACCACGCGGCTGATGATGTGCACGGGGCCCAGCGGGGTGTGGGGAGGCGTGGTGGCTGCGGTGGGACCTGCAGCTCTGTCTTTCACATGGAAGCTCTGAGATGGTCAGTGTCAGGAAGGAAAGCACAACTTACCGTCAGGAGCTGAAGGAGGAGGAAGAGGATGAGGAGGAGGAGGCAGAGGAGGAGGAGGAGGTGCTGCAAAGAGCTGCTGCAGCTGCAGCCGCTTGGTTGTGCCAGCAGTGGGTGCCCACAGAGCTGCTTTGCCAGCGCTGCTGTTTCCCCCAAAGGCTGGGAAGCTCCTGGAAGGGGGGGCTCCTTCCTCCTCCCCCCCACAGACCCCCCCGGCCCGCGGGGCTGCGGTCACGGGGCTCGAGTCACCGGCTGCACCCGCGGAGCTCCCGCCGGGATGGCCCCGAGCGAGCGCCCCTGCCCACCTCGGGCCGGTTTCTGCTTTCGCTTTTCTGCTTCTGTCCACTGGTTTTCGCTTCTCTGGCAAATCCCAGAGCCCTCTGCTATTGCAGTTCCTGCAGTTTAAGTGTTTATGAGCCGACGTCTCTCAAGCTTCCTTTATTATTCCTGGAAACGAGCCATTCTTTAACACTTTAGCCTCACCCGACCGGGGTGTGAGGTTTGTTTTGGTGCAGGCAGGGTAGAAATAGAAAGCTAAAATTATTTAAAGAAGAGCATAGGGAAGGATGGTATGGGGGTGTTGAGTCTTCACCCCGTGGGATACAAACAGTGACAAGGATTAGCCCAGAAGCTTTCAAACTCTTCAAGCTGCCCTGAAATCCTGCCCTTGCCGACAACCACAGGTCACAAAGCCAAGGACGCAGGGCAGGGGCATGGGGGTGCTTGCCCACGGGTGATGGTGAGAGCTGTCCCTCCTGGGGGGTTTATCAGCCTCCCCCTCGGGCACAGCTCACCCGTGGGGGCTGCACTATCCCAGCCCTGGCACTGAAGGACCTTGGAGCACAGAAAGGAATATTATTCCATCCCTGTTACTTCCTGTGGTTTTTTCTGCTCTTTCTGTGAGTCCACAAGAGGATGCAAGCTCTGGGGAGTGGGATGATCCATTTGGGCGATGCTGGTGGCTTCGCCTGGGGCAGAGCTGAGGTGCTCTGGGGGTCACAGTGCTGTCCCTCAGGTGATCCCTGATCGAGCCCAGGTTCCTCTACTCACAAACCGAGCCCAGCAAGTCCCAGCGTGTGGCTGCACATCCCTGCATGGTCCCCAAGGGATGCAGGAACCCTGGTGCTGGGGAGGAATGGGGATGCTGTGGCTGTGGAGGCTGTGGGGAATGCAAGAGAGGCTGTGGGGCTGTGGAAGGATACAGGAGCCCGCAGGGGAAGGCTGCAGGGCCACGAAGGGATGCAGGAGAGGCTGTGGAGCTGTGGCACATCAGTGAGCAGTGCCAAAGCTCCCCGAGCCCTCCCCTCTCTCCCAGGGGATGCGGGTGCCAGGCACAGCCCGTGCTAGCTGAGGCAGCCAGACAATACCCCCTTTGAAGGGCACAAACCCATCTGGGGCAGCAAAACCCTCCACATCACGGGGGACAGAACCTGCACTTCAGAGAAACGCTGCCGAGCACCCCAGCCTCCAAACAGCCCCACACGTGGGAAGTGGTTTTGCAGCTTTGAATAAATCATGAGGCCAGTAAACACCAGTGCGTGACCGCGGCTGTTCCTGGCAGCTGCAGAGCTCACACCTCGCTGTGGGACTGGGGCTCACACCTCCCGTGGGGCTCCGACCTCCCCGCAGTGACACAGCCCTGCCAGGACCCTGCAGAGAGGGGCCAGCGCTGTGCAAAGGAGTCCAGGGCCATCCGTCCCCACCCCTGGAGGGGTTTCACAGATGTGTGTGAACTTGGGGGACCTGGGTCAGTGGTGGCCCTGGTAATGCTTGGGGGATGGTTGCACTCGATGATCTCAGAGGGCTTTTCCGGCCTAAATGATTCCATGATTCCATGACTAGGGAAGTCCTCCAGCTGTGGCAATGGCCCTGACACAAGTTTAAAGGTTACCCCTGCTCTCAGGGGAGGTTGTGGTTCTAACCTGTGGGGATCAGCCAGACATCCCATGCTCCTTGGGGCCACCTCCAGCCATCCCACCCAAAAAAGCCTAGAAATCCACCCACCAGGAGAACCAGAAAATGAAAACTATTTGTATCTTGTTTATTTTCATTTTTCCTCGATTATAATGAGCAGACAAGGCCCACTGGGTTCATTAAAAGTGGGTTTGGTTTTCATAGAATCATAGAATCAAAGAGTTTGAAGGGATCATAAAGATCACCTTGTTCCAGCCCCTGCCATGGCAGGGGCACCTCCCACTGTCCCAGGCTGCTCCCAGCCCCAGTGTCCAGCCTGGCCTTGGGCACTGCCAGGGATCCAGGGGCAGCCACAGCTGCTCTGGGCACCCTGGGCCAGGGCCTCCCACCCTCCCAGGGCACAATTCCTTCCTCATATCTATTCTAACTCTCCTCTCTTTTAGTTTCCATCCCAGCAGAGCTCTGAATTTTCAGCCTGGTCCTCCTTGCTCTTCCTGGGGCACTCACCAATGATCTGAGCGATCAGATGCTGCAGAGGATGCAGCCCCAGCAGAGACACTTTGTCTGGTCCTCCCAGACATTTGGGTTTTGAGGGATGCTGAAGGGGGTGGGTTGGGTATGTCCCAGCCCCTGGAGCCAGCAGTCAGGGTGAACCAGGGGCACAGCCCCACAGTCACCTCCCCAAGGCTCAAAAATGGCAAAAACTCAGGTTTTCCCTGTTTCTTTCTTTTCATGCCAAGAATGGAGAGGGGTGTGGATCAAAGAGGCTTTTTTACTTCACTTTAATTTGCTTTGAAATACTGTACACTCCATCCTCTTTGGTTTGCCCTCCTTCAAAAGAAAGGCCAGGAAAACTCTGAGGCATCAGCCATTAGAAGGAAGAGACTTCCCTGGAATATTTTATTTTGTAAAATGCCTTTGCTGGAGAAGGATGGGACCCTTATCAAGATACGCATTTCTTATCAGCTATGACCAGCTTCCTGTTCTGACATGACTTTGGGGAAACACAAAGTGTTTTCTATGAAACCAGCCAGAGGTCAGCAGCCAAGTTGGCCGTGCTCTCCCCTGGACCCACGACACTGGAGACAGATGGTCCCCAATCACTCCCACGGGCACAGGTTCTTACTGGAGTCAGTTCCAGGATGTGACATCATCTAAAAAACTCAAGCATTTCTCCAGAAATGTTAGGAATGGTGGGGGTGAAATTTCTGGACACTGACATAATGTCACCGGTGCTGGAGCTGGAGCAGGGCAGGATGGAGCTGCAGGGGTTGGTGGATCTTGGCTTAGGGGCAGTTTCTGAACTCAGGACATCTTTAATTACTTCCTTTTCTGAGTGAATCCCAATTCCTCAGCATTAAAGCATTCTATAAATACCAACTTACATCAGCCAGTCTCACTAGTTTTTTCCAGGTTCCCCTTTCATTCAAGACAGAGAATTTCCCCTATTTCTGCTGTCACTGAATTTATTTTGGGCGTTTGCTTTATTTAGCACTTTCTCCTGGGATTTTTTGGGGGACTTGTAGAAAACCTCAATCATATCCCTCTGTGTAAAACAGGGCAACATCAGCCAGACTCCTTCAAATGGCAAATCCCACTGACTCCAAGCACTGCCTGCTGGGTCAGGAATTCTGAAACCACCTGATGGGAAAACTTCCTTTTTACACCACCACTTTGCTGTGTAATTAAATTAATCCCCCCAGAGATGCTCCAGCCCACTTTGCCCACTCTTCCATGGCTATCTTCATGTCTCAAGGCACCTCCCAGGGAAGCCGGTTCCTCATCTGAGACACTCAATCTCCCTTCATAAGAGGGAGAAGAGGTGGAAGAGATGACTTTCTCTTTTCATCATCACTGGAATGTGGGAAGTGGGTAAGGAAACATTTTTTAGGAGCATATTACAACATCCCAGGGCATCACTGGCATGACTGTAGCCTCCCACCTCCATCCAGCTGCCCACGAGCTGCCAGAGCAGGAGCCTTTGTCAGATTTCTAAGGAAGAATTAGATTCCTAGAAACCAAACAACTTGGCTTAGGGGTTATTTTTGGCTCTCAGCAGTAGAAAAATTTCAGCCCTTACAAGTCCCCTGTAACACACATTACCTAAACTCAGCTGATCCTAAACAGACTCAGCTAAACCAAGGAAATTTTTGCTTTTATTAATTTCAAATAGTCTCCGAGAGTTCAAAATAATTTGGCATGTGCTTGCTGACAAAGGGATTAAGGCACAGAGGTGTCCAGCTGCCTGAAAGGGAAAATCCCTCATTGAAAATATTTGGATCATCAAAGCTAATTCTTACGTTTTCATGAAACTCGTCTTTTAGCAGAACATTTCTCCATTTTGGCACCGTGTGCCTCGGGAGCAGGACAGGAGCAGGCTGGAGGTGCTGGATCTCCACGCGCAACCCACGGATGGTTGAAGGCTCAATCAGGGGGAACAGCTCAGAGGCAAACCACGCTCCTGCATCCAAGTTGTATTCCCTGAGCACCCAGACAGGATCCAAGCGAGCTGACGCTCGCTCCCTCCCAGCCCAGCTGGCGGCCGTGGAACGCCGGGCTCCCGCCTCCTGCCTGGCCGGGCGCCCTGCGTGTGCAGGCAGCTCTCGCCTCATCCTCCCAGGATATTCGGGGACAAGCAAGATGACAAAAGGAGTGAGGGAATGGGATCTGGACGGATGAGCGAGCCTGCAAGGTGCCTCTCTGCAGAGGGAAAGTTGGCAACGGGCCAGATCAGCTGTGAAAGGGGGTGCTCAGCTTGGCCAGAGCTGTATTTGCTGCATGGGGTAGATCTGCCCCCCCAGCCTGGCTGAGACACACCACCACAGCTCCCAGCAGGAGCCCCCTGAGGGTGGGGCAGGTCTGGGGCTTCTCCTGTGCCTCGTCCTTGCTGCCCACCTGGAGCAGGGCAGTTCACCTGCACGGAGCTAACCCAGCACGGCTGGTGGAGGGCTGAGGGATAGCGGGAAAACACCAGGTTATTTACAGAAGGTTCCTGGGGCAGTGGCTAGAAACCTTTAATAGAAACAAGATGAGTCAGTGCCCAGTGCTGCCGGGGGGAGTGCAGAGGTGCCGGGGTGACGTTGGGTTGCTCCACTTTGCATGATAAACCTTCCACTGGCTTTCAGGAAGTGTCTGTCAAGACATCACCACTCCATGATGTCTTGAAAGTAACAAAATGGAGACATTCCCCAGGAATATATGCTTTCCTCTAGAGAACAGATATCCTTCTAGGAACATCTCGCTCCAGCTGGACAGCCCTCAGCTCTTCCCAGAGCACTCATCACCTCCCTGCCTGGCCTTGCTCTCCTACTCGGGGAGTCTGTTACATCTCCATGGCTCTCTGTGTGGAGGCTGGTGGCTTCTTCCCACTGAACCAGCCCTGTCCCAGCCCTTGCCCAGCCTTCACGGAGCTCTTACTTTCTCCCTTACATTGTACTGCTTCCCTAGTCTGTGGTCATTTGCTCTCATCAGCTGAGACAAAATACTCTTTTCTTCCCAGCATCCCAGTTTCTGCCCATGCTCTCACCCCACAGTTAATCTGCTCCTCATTTTCAGAAGCACTGTCTCCTTCCTCACCCTGCTCCTGGAATTCCTGCCTCATCTTCAGGGTTACAAGTCTCCACACTTCTTTCATCTGTCTGCATCCCCATGCCCAGACTACCAGCAGCCCTTGAATTTTAACTGCATAATCTAAATTGTCGTTTAATGTCTCCTCACAGGACCTGGAGTGCATCAGGCAGTTCCAGGAGACATCAAATAGCCCACCTCAGCTCCCCTTTCCCTTAAACTGGGGAGGAAACTTGAGTGTTTCAGCTTCTGAGACTCCTCTTTCATGCCCACCACTATCTCTGCCAGCGCCTGCAGGACCTGCCCTGAGCCACCTCCAACCATGGGGAACACATGCAGGACACTGGTGACAGCTCCCACCTCCTGCTCCTGGGGCAGCAAGAGCTTTGCAGATATGGGAGGGGAGAGTTCCACGGTAAAGGAGACTTCAGTCTCTTTTTCCCTAACCAGCCTCATCCCACGGATGCTCCCGGGCCCTCCAGCACAGCTCTCCCCTCTGGCCTGCCTGGGAAGGTTGGGTAACAAGGGGGCTTAGCAAATGCAGGAACCTCCTCAGAGGAACTTCTTACTAAGGGACAGGCATGAGAGAAGCAGAAATAGCCACAGTGACTGTTTCATATCCTGTGTCACTGGGGAGGCACTGAATCGAGCAGGGAGCTTCACTCTTCCGGGGCTGGGGCTGCTCTGTTCCATCACGAGACTGCACCATGAGTGGACTCTGGTGGAAATTCCACCATGCCTACGCAAGCCACTGCACGGACCTCTTGCTCCATAAATTGAGGGGCTGCTGATGGTCTCAGCATCAGACAGCAAAGAGCCTTCCAAGCTTCCCTTGCCTGCTCCAGCTCCAGCCACCACTTCTCCAGCGATATGAAGGTGTCCGTGGTCGCCCTCGCCATCCTCATCGTTGCCTTCTGCTACCAGACCTCTGCTGCTCCATGTAAGTCGGGGCTCTCCCCACCCTCCCTAAACGGGGACAGGAGAGATGTCACTGCTGGGACGGTCCTTTCTTCCAGCACTTCCACTCTGGGCCCCCCCCACTGTCCCACCATCTTCTGGCAGGTGCTCCAGGGCTGCAGGACAGGCACAGCTCAGACCATTAGCATAAAACCTAAAGGGTTTTTTACTCTTTTTAGGGTAAAACCACAACCATGCCCCCCACCCCTGCTACAGAGGTCAAATGTGGGCACCCTGAGGAGGGCTAGGGGTGGCCAGGTTTGGGCTGGGAGATGTTGCCTGGTGGCATAGGCTGTGTCAATGCCAGCTCGGGGTGAACGCAACAGGGAAACAACTGAAGGAAGAAGAAGAAAAAGACCTCATCTTTTTTCTTCCTCCTCCACATCATCCCTGCTCCCCAGACGCAGGGATGGGTGATCCCAGCTCCCTGCCCTGTTCTCCATCCCTTGCCACTGCTCATGACTGTCTTTGCCCTTCGCAGTTGGCTCTGACCCACCGACCTCCTGCTGCTTCTCCTACATCTCCCGGCAGCTGCCCCGCAGCTTCGTGAGGGATTACTACTACACCAACAGCCAGTGCTCCCAGCCTGCCGTCGTGTAAGTCCCTCCTCCGGGGCAGGGGTGGTTTTGGGATGAGGAGCCAGGGAGGGAAAAGCCCCTTTTCCAAAGACAAGGAATGAAGGCTGGGGTAGACAAGAAGTACAAGGTGATGCTTGGAGCACAGAAGCCTCACACTGGTCCTGCTCTACCCCTTTGCGGATAAAACTGGTGGCTGCTGGGTAGGATGGGCAAGGCACGGAGCTGCCCATCCGTGAGAGAGGCTGGGCTTGGGCAGGGTCTTGCCCCAGCTCTGGAAGTGCTCCAGGCCAGGTTGGACAGGGCTTGGAGCAACCCGGGACAGTGGAAGGTGTCCCTGCCCATGGCAGGGGATGGAACTAGATGAGCTTTAAGGTGGTTTCCAGCCCAAACCATTCCATAATTCCATGAATCTGTGATTCGCCATTCAGTGCTCTCGCACCAAAAACTGACCTCCTCTCACCCCACAGGTTTATCACGCAGAAGGGCCGGGAAGTCTGTGCCAGCCCCATGGAGGACTGGGTCCTGCGCTACGTGAATGAGCTGGAGCTGGAGTGAGGTCCTGGACAGACCCAGCTGCTCCGTGTCCCCAACTGCCGGGATGGGCGAGCGTGACCGGCTGAGGTCCACTGGAAGTGCTTCAATGTCATTTAGAGCTAGCTGAGAAACTGAAAACATTCCAAAATCTAACTTATTGTTGTGCTATTTAATTTTTTATAGGGGAGGGATCAGGTGCAATAACTCTGAGAGAAAAAATAATTTTATTTAATAGATGTATTTTTTTTAATGTAGACTCAGGTTATATTTTCTGTACTTAAGTAACTGTATTTTTGACATAAAATTCAATTCAGATGTCAATAAATAAATATTTTTTTAAGAATTTTCTGTGTTTGCCTCTGTTACAATCCTTTGAGATGACAGTAGCCAAAATTATAATAGTGACAACAAGTTCCTTATTTCCTTTTCCACACTGTCAAAACACCTACAAGCTTTCTGTGGCTGAACATACTGTCTTGCAAAATAATAATGAGAAAAGCCATGAAGGAGGAGGTGTGAGGAGGGCAGGGATTACATTCAGGTAACTTGTCTCAAGCTTTTTACAAGGTATTTAATCTCCAATCCTTATGACAACTAGAAGCTCATTAAATTCCTCTGCTGGCCCAATTATAGTCAATCAAAATATTACCTTTAGGGGCTGAAATTTAATACACTGACTGTTTTAGGGAAAGCTTTCTGAGAGCTGCAGCTAAAATGGATCATCTATTTCCAGAGCTGAGGGTGGAAAAAATATGTTTCACTGCAAGAATTTTAGAATTATTTCATTAAGCTCTCATTTAGCTGGGACATGAAGCTTAGCAGATATTCCCTCTCAGTAACACCTTGACTCCAAAACCTGCTCATCTCTGGAGATGTCTGTCCGGAGATGACCATGCCAGACCTCAGTGCAGGGCAGGACCTGCCCCTGCGAGGAAACGTCTCCACTGGTCCCCCCACAGACAAAGGAGATGGAGCCCACCTTAGTGAAGGCATTTCCCACATCCCTGATGGCATTTCCCACACCACCGATGGTCTTTGGGATGCTCTGATCAGCTCTGCACAGGCTCTGTTGGATCAGCATGGAGAGCTTGGGTTCCTCCTCCCTGGATCTCTGGTGCAGTGTTGAATTGCCCCAAACCAGGCCAGGAGACACTTCAGAGACAGAGTCAGAGCAGGGGGGATTTGCTTTATTGGGCGCCGGGTGTGTGAGGGATCGCTCCTCCAGACACACCCCGGTGCTCCTTACAACACAGCATTATGGGTTAAATTATGAATATTCATCACATTCCTTGGGACAGGTGTGGTTATACAAATTATTTCTCGGAGGTCATTAATATCACTAGCATGCGTGCCACGCATGCGCTGTGCACTCTGGTGGTCGCACTGAGGAAGGCTTCTCTTCTTCCTCAGGGGTCTTTTGATGAAGGCTGGTAGTCTTCATCACGATGCACTTTTCACCTTTCTCCCTGGGGCATGCGTAGTCCTTTGAAGAATGATTCAGCAGCTTCTGAGATGATCCTTGTCCCTGCTATCTTGACGAGATTAGGGTGAGCCCGGCTTCTTATGTTTTGTAATTAACATTTGCTGTCAGAGCTAACATTTGCAATTAACATTTGCTATCAGAATCAACATTTGCTGTCTCCTAATAGTTAACTGTGCTTACATGAGTTAGTTATTGACCACCTCTCTCAGTCCGAGGAAGAAGGCTCAGCTCACCCCACTGCGCTGGATTTGGGATTTCAAACACATCAGTGGGACACAGGGGAGCAGAGCAGGAGGCAGCACTGGGTAGGGGTGACCTTGAGCAGACACAGAGGGTGGGTGGAGGACGTGCAGGTAGAGGAGGCTCAGGTGGGGCTGGGAGGGATCAGGGGGACCTGGGTGTGTCTGGGGGAGGAAGGAACACATCGCTCCTCACTTGGAGAACTGCAGCCCCCACACGGGGCCGTGCGGATCCCATCAGTCATCTCACCCCAGTGCCGACTGCACCCAGCTTAAAACAGCACCCTGGGAGGAGGGGAGTGCGGTAGAGAGCAGGACCAGAGCCCGAGCCCCCTTCCCTGAGGTGCTGCCGGGAGGGGAGGGAGCCCATGGCTGGGAGGCTCAGATGGACATCACCGTGTGAAGGTGGTGGCTTTGGTGAAAGCCTGGACTCACCAGGCCCTGCACACCCCTGGGGCCAGCTCCAGAAGGAGGGATCACCAGGGCCAGGAAAACATCTCGGCCGCTGGGTACCAGCCACCCTGGGTGCTGCTGGATAGATTCACCCTGAGGACTGGGACTGGCACAAAGCCGAGTGCCCGGAGCTGCCCTCGCTCCAGGGAACAGCACCAGCAGAAGACAGGAGGGGGAAGACCTGGATGGGATTATCCCAGAATCACTTGAGCCTCCACAGTCCCTGTTGGATACAAGCCCCACGCGCCCCTGTGGCACTGGGAGCAGTCCCGCAGCCAGGGCACAGGCTCATCCAGGGAGTCTCTCCCAGCCGGGGAATGCTGGAGCCCCTGGAGCAGCGTCCTCGGGCACCTCAGCCGGCCCCTGCCGCTGCTCCGGAGCCTGCAGCAGCCCTGCACTGCTCGTGTCTTCCTTGATCTCGCACCCACCCACGTGTGACAGCTCAGAGGAGCCAGCAGGCGAGGAGCTGGAACTCCACAGCCCGGCAGAGGTGAGAACTGAGCTTGTTCTGCAGAGGATGAGGAGCGCCCAGGCCAGCCAGGGCTGCAGCACCCATGGCACCGTCAGCTCAAATCCTCACCCAGGGATCCCCCTGCCCAGAGCACTGGGTGTGTTTGCTGTTGGAGCAGCTGTTTGAGGCTGATTTTGCTGCTAGAGCTGAGGGATGCAAGGAAATCCTTACACTGAGCAACCTTTGGGTTATAGAATCATGGAATCATAAAATCATGGAATGGTTTGGATTGGAGGGGACCTCAGAGCTTATCCTGCCATGGCAGGGACACCTCCCACTGTCCCAGGCTGCTCCCAGCCCCAGTGTCCAGCCTGGCCTTGGGCACTGCCAGGGATCCAGGGGCAGCCACAGCTGCTCTGGGCACCCTGGGCCAGGGCCTGCCCACCCTCACAGGAAAGAATTCTTTCTCCCTAGGAAGCTCAAGGCTAATTACGGTGCTCGTCCCTCCCAGAAACAGCTTCATGGGCTGCTCAAGCAGGTGGACACCAGAATCATAGAATATGCTGAGCTGGAAGGGGTTCTAAAGCCCAAGGCAACAGATGAAGAGAAAAGCGGGCTGGGACCAAGAGGAGGGCGTTTTCTGGGGAGTTTTGTCTGGATTCAGATCAAAACAAGAACAATGCTGTCAAGGGTTTCGGAATTTGTAAACTAGTCATCCTGAAACCAGAGTGTGGTATTTACTGAATGTTTTGCACAATGTATATAAAAATAGTTGGGTTTTTTTGTTTTTGGGGGGTTGGTTTTTTGTTTTTTGGGGTTTTTTGTTTTGACAGAAGACCTGGGCAAGCCTACCTCTGAACAAAAATTCAATCATTATTATGATAAGAATATATTATTATAATATATGTGCACATGTGTCTATATTTGTTGTTTGCATCACTCTAGTGTAGGCATTTTGAGGCACAACAAATGCCAGAGGAGTTGGAGGCTGGAGCCCAGCATCTCACAGAAGGAGGAGCTGGGCTGTGCTGATGGGGATGTGGGTTGAACCCAGTCAAGGTTCATGGTCTGAGTTTTGCATCTCCACTTTTCAGAGAGGAATTAGACAGACTGAAGGCAAAATGTTTGTGCATCCAGAAGTGCCAGTTCCGTGCCTTCCTCCCCATCCCAGGGCCCTGGTTTGCCACGGGGAGGGGGGGCTCAGTCCCACATCCAGAACGGCCCTTCCCAGAGACACCACGAGCAGGGGGTGTGTCACTTCTGAGGGGCCAGAATCCAAAAATACAGTGTAAAAGGGGAGGGGTTCATATGCTGCATACAAAAGTAGCATGTTCCTGAAGTGGTGAGATATCCCAGACTTCCAGGGCTAAGGAAGACACAGAAGTGTTACAGAAGGAATTATGCCTGGCTGTCACCTTCCCTGTGACGGTCAACAAAAGGCAGAAGTGGCCATGAGGACCCAAAAGAACATTTCTGCTGAGTTCTTAGGAAGACACAGACAATGACTCACGTCCCCCTGAGATGATGAAGCATTTTCTTCTAGACGAGAAAATGCGACATTTTTGAGAAAGCACATTTCTAAATCTGCAAGTCTGTTAACTGTGCTGCATCTTAACAGGGCGCACTGCCGGTGCCTTGGAGTGACCAAACTGCCCCAGGAGCTTAAAAATGTGACTTTAATCTACTGATTGCTCAGAAAAACAGTAACACTCAATCCATGGTCCCTCTGCCGGATGTGGAATCCCAAGGGATTTCTTCCTTCAGCCAAACCACACCCCCTGAGCAGAACAGTCCTTGGCTGGGGTAATAGCTGGACTGGATGACCATGGAGGTGTTTTCCAGCCTGAACAATTCCGTGATTCCATTATTCTCTGCTGTGCTGTGCAGCCATTCCCTCTGGACGAGGCTGAGCAGGATCTGGTCCTTGCAGGACAGGGTCTGTGTGGAGGCCAGAGCCAGACATCAGTGCGTTGGCACCAAGGACAGGGACAAACTCCACTTGCCATGACTTAGACAGAAATCTTGCTTGCAAACCACCCCAGGCTGTTTCAAGGCAGCAGGGAGCTCCCAAAGCCAGGTCCAGTGCTCCCAGCTGCCCACTGCCAACCAGTCAGGGCATCCGAGGGCAGACTGGTATCTGCCCCAAGCAGTTCCTTAGTAGCAGGTGATGCAGAGTCCACCAGATGGAAAATCTGGGAGCCTACTCAGAGCTGTCTCACATCTTTGACCTCCACTGTCCTTCCAGGAAAGGCAGATTCATGATTTCTAGAAACACTTTGGATCCTGCATTGAGGTGAGTTCACATCCTTTCTGCTCATTCATTTCTTCCCCTATTTGCAAGATCTCTGAACTGTTGCACTTCCTTCTGCCTCTTCTGGAAACACTTTACCCCCAGCACTGCAACAAGTGCCACTTGTCTGTCACCTGCCAGGGTCAGGTTACTCTGGACAGTTTCTATTCCACCACCTCTTCCCACCCCTGGTTCAGTGACATTTACCCTGGTTCCCTCCCTGCACAAAAGGTTTCCATGGCTGTCCTCAGCACTCTTCCCACCAGCTGCCTCTGCTTTCAGCCCTTTGTCAAGGCCTGGAAGTTCATGTTCTTTCTTACCTCCTCAGGCTCCATCGACTCCCTCCCCATGGGGTGGACGTAAGATCACAGTCTCCATGTAACATCTCCAGGGTGTCAATGCACTGCAGGACCCACGGAGACCCATCACCTTCTCCTTCCTGGGATGCGGCAAAGCTGTGATGGAGCTTGTCTCACTGGTCTGTTCTCTCTGTTGTGCAGCCTCCAAAAGAAAGATCCTGAAGGAGTGTGGGACTCGCCAAAACACAGCAAAACTCAGCCAAGAGGAACTGCTCTCCCACTCCAGCTAATTTTTCACTAGAAGTCTCCTAAAGCACCATCCAGGACACCCCCAGAGAACTGGAAAAAGACAATTTACAAGGGCCTGGAGTGACAGGACAAGGGGGAATGGCTTTGCACTGCCAGAGGGCAGGGATAGATGGGATATAAGAAAATCTTTCCTGTGAGGGTGGGCAGGCCCTGGCACAGGGTGCCCAGAGCAGCTGTGGCTGCCCCTGGATCCCTGGCAGTGCCCAAGGCCAGGCTGGACACTGGGGCTGGGAGCAGCCTGGGACAGTGGGAGGTGTCCCTGCCCATGGCAGGGGTGGAGTGAGATGAGCTTTGAGGTCCCTTCCAACCCAAACCAGTCCGGGACTCTATGATAAATTGTGCTGAGCATCTCAGACTGTGTTTTACCAAATCTCATTTTATTTGAATTGAATCAGGCTTCAAATTGAGCAGCTACTTGATTTCTGTCTGAAGGACACAATGCACAGCCACTCCAGCTGGTAGTCCAGGGCTGGTGGCCCCCCAGGGCAGTGCCTCCTGCCTCCTGGCCCTGTGCAAAGGGACCACAGCCCCACTCAGGTTCAGATGAGCTTTTCCTCCAGTGACACACTGGCAGCCTGCTCAAGGCAAGAGCCTTGGGGCAGCAAGACAGCCTGGAGGAGAAGGGATGTCCCAGGGGATGGAGAGACCAAAGGTGAACTTTGGAGACAGAGTTGGGGCTGTTTTTCTCTCCCTGGGTCTGGCAGCCCCGAAGTACCCCCGGCCTGCGGTGGGCAGCTCCCCACACTTGGGGGTTTCCCACCCATGGGGTTTGGAGGGGCTGGAGCTGCCAGACCTGGAGGGGATCTCCTGACCAGGGGACCAGAGACAGCAGCCCAGGGACCACCCACACCCACACAGACGTCCTCTCTCTTCACCCCACGCCCCAGCACCACAAGGCTGGGGTTAAGCCACTACACAAGCAGCTGCCACTCCCAAATCCCTGCCTGGAGGGTGCTGCTGCGTCCCACAGATGCCACAGTGGGATCTCTCAAGGACCCTCTCTGGGCTGGAGAGGACCAGGTTCAGCAGCACCCTTTGCCTTCTGAGATACTTTGGAGTAGCAGCATGACAAACCCACACCATTAACCATACAAGGCTCCCCAAATCAAGCCTTTATTGCCTTATTCCACTACGATTCACACCAAAGTCAGCACTACATGGCAGGTTGGGCACATACCCTTCTCCATCAGCCTATGAGATGAGCATCAGGGCATCAGTGACCAGGGGACTCCCCCGTCCCCATCAGTGACACAGAGGGTTATGGCACATCCCTGCTGCAAAGTGCCTTCCCAATACGTGACACACGGTGGGTGTCACACGTGGCAGGTCACCCCAGCAGCCAGGACCGTGTGAGAGCCCTGCCAGGACGCTCTCCAAGGCACTGAGGTATTTCCCTAGTGCTGCCCCGCTCACGGGGAGAAGCTGGTTGGGCTCCCAGGTCTCTGTCCACCAGTGACAAACCAGGGCAGCCACTGTCACAGGATGATGCATCCAGTCCCCTGGGGGTCCCTGACCCAGGAGATCACCAAGGGTTCTGCATTTCTGCCCCCCAAAAAGGCACCCAGGAAAAAGAGAGGCCGGAGATTGCCTGAGAACTTGTCAGTGAAGGTGTAAATGTGGGAGCGGTCGCTCACGTTGTAGAAGGAGATTTCTCCCGCCTCGTAGTCCAGGAAGATCCCGACGCGCCGGGGTCTCACACTCAGGGTCAGGGGGGACACAGGGGCGGTCAGGGCCTCGTAGGTGCCCCCGTTTTGCAGCCGCAGCACCCAGTAGCCATTGTTGGGGGAGAAGAGGACAGTGCCTTTGCGGCCGGCAGCCTCCCGGCACAGCCCCAGGCCCCACTCGGGCTTGTCTCCCACCTGCACCTCCCAGTAGTGGCGGCCCGAGAAGAAGCCCGGACTGCCCAGCACCACCGGCGTGGTGCTGAACCTCTTGGGGCTCTCAAAGAGGGACAGAAACAGCTTCTTGCTCCCACGCCGGACGCTCTTGCGGTCCTCGGACACAGCGAGATCTGGGTGCGCCGTCTCTGGGTCCAGAATCACGTCCACTGCAGAGAGGGAAGGGTGGAAGGACAGAAAAAGCTCCAGGCACCTGCGGGCATGGACACAAGCAGGTGCCTGTGGCCTGGATGCTGGGCTCCCCCAAACCATCCCACCTCCCACAGTTATTTGTTCGTGGTTTTGCACAGCTCCCCGTGCTGCTGGGCAGTGGGCAAGTGCAATATAGAAAATCAGCCACAGCAAAACATTTGGTGTCCGGCTGCAGAGCCAGGGCAGAATGAGGGCAGTTCCACAGCTTCAGAAAGAGCCAACACTGAAAGCAAGAGGTCATGGGCAACATGGTGCTTGAAACCCCCGAGGGACATCCTGGGTTTCAGGGTCCCCTCACAATCCATCCAAGACCACAACAAAGGTCTTCCCACCATGAAACCAGCCTGAACTCATCAGTGCACAAACTGGGAGCAGCTGGACAAAGCTTGCTGGAAAAACCTCCCTGTGTCCTGGGGTACTGGGGTACCAGAGCCCAAATATGCCAGGAGCTGGCACAAAAGCAGCCCCCTTACCTTTGAACTTCTTCAGCATGTCCCTCATGCCCAGGCAGTGCTCAGGAATGCTGTAGTTTTCCTTCAGGGTCACAGACACAGCCTTGGGGGATTGGAACTTTACCCCTTCACACCTGAGAAGAGAGGGATGCCCACGGGCTGTACCCAGAGCCTGCGCCACGGCCCCTCTCCTGCGGGGAGGGGGGTTCATGCCCTTGTGTTGGCTCCGTAGATCCATCGCCTCCCTGGAGCTCTGGCTGGGAAGAGCACTAGGGATAATTACTTGCATATGGGCAACCCAAATGAGATCAGAGTTAAACGATACAGGGAGCAGCAGTGCCAGGCCTGGGGAAGGAAGGAGCAAAGCTATGGGGCAGCACATTCCTTAGGAGGGGACACATCTCTCATGTCACAAGCGAGGCAAGACCTTGGCTCTGAGCCCCTTGCAAAAGAGGCTGGAACCTCTGAGGGATTGTCTCAGTCCCTCCTGTGTCTACCCCAGCAGGACCAAAGCAGATGCTGGGTAGGGAGGACGGGGCGGCTGGTGTGGAACAGACACAAACATCTGCCTCAAAGCCCAGAGGCAGCCAGGACAGCACGAGGAACAACCATGGTGCCTGCCAGAAATAACCATGCGTACCTGCCAGGAATAATCACGGCACCTACCGGGAAAAATCACCCACCTGCTCAGGATGCTTTTCATGTCCTAGAAGAAAACAGAAATGATTCTTGGTTTGTCTGGGCCAAGCCACCCACCCAAGTGACAGAGGCACTGGGGCTGAGTTAGTGGTGCTGGTGGCAAAGCCTGACCTTGAGCAGCCCATCAGCTGGCTGCTGGCTCTTCTCCTTTATCTCCAGGATCAGGTCCTCCAGCAAGCACTTCTCCTCCACTAGCCTGGCCAGGTTTTCATTGATCAGCAGCAGAATGTGCTTCTCCTCCTCCTCCAGCTTCTGGAGCAGGAGCTTCTCCTCATCAGCCAGCAGCCGATGCAGCTTCCCAAACTCACTCACAATCCTCTCCCGCTTTTTCTTCACTGTCTCCTTGGGATAAGAAGATTCATGGGGTGAACATTATCCAGGCAGCCGAGATGAAGCCAGATGCTCCAGCATCCATGCCCGGCACTAGGCCCTGGGAAAACACTGCATTTTTGTGATAAGTGCATGAATTTAAAACCCAGCCGGAGGCACACTTGTGCTTCCACCTCACCGGAGTTCCTGCTCCACATCCTCAGTTTAGCAGCAGCAGGAATTTGCCTGGGGCATTCCTGCTCAGCTGGACCTCAGATGTCCGGGGTGTGCTGGGCTGCAAGGAGGTGCCCTCAGGTGTCGGGGTAGGTTTCTATTACAACTTGTGCCTCCAGCCAAATCCAGGCTAATTTACTGCTTGGGCAGCTGGAAAATGCTGAGAAAATCCCCAGTAAAGGGCAAGAGATGGAAAAATCATAAAATCACGGAGTGGTTTCAGTTGGAAGACCCCTTAAAGACTTCCACCCCTGCCATGGGCAGGGACACCTTCCACCATCCCAGATTGCTCCAAGCCTCATCGAATCTGGCCCTGGACACTTCAAGGGATGGGGCAGCCACAGCTTCTTTGGGCATCCTGTGCCAGGGCCTCACCACCCTCACGGGAGGAATTTCTTCCTTATCTCTAATGCAAATCTCTCCTCTTTTAGCTTAAAGCAGTTCCCTCTTCTCCTGTCTCTATGTGCCATGTAAAGAAGCCCCAGAGCTATGGAAGGATGGAAAGGGAGAGCCCAGGAGGGCTCCCTGGGTCTCACTGCAAGGTGAAGAGCCAGCAATAGGCAGGCTCTGCCAGTGCTTTAGGGTTTTTCACCTCATCCCTAAAAACTGGCCAGAAACTTGGAGCTGCAGAAAGACACCCTGCGGTGAGCTTGGGCCAGGAAACCTCAGAACAAAGAAGATAAAGGAAAGAAAATTGAACTCCATTTTTTTCGCATCCAAGTACTTCATTCCTTGGACCTGAGTCATGAAGACTTGATAAGCCAGGACAGCCTCTTCCCCCCACCATTCACGGGGGACTTTTTGCTCTTTTTGCTATAAAAGCACAACCAGAGGAAGCTGGAGGCAGCCGAGCCACGGCCCTGAGCCTTGACCCAGGTGGATGGGGGGACTCACGCACAGCTCTCACAATCTCTGTCCCCAGCCCCATCCCAGCCCCAGTGGGGACAGAGGGCTCACAGGGACATCCTCAAACCCCACCACCACTTGTCTGGACTGCTGCAGGCAAGAGAGCTGAGCAAAGAACTAGGGAGGTTCAGAGAAGCCTGTTTTCCCTGCCAGAGCTGATTAACCATCAGCTCACATTCAGGGCTGGGTAACTCATCCAGCAGTTTAATTTCCTTTTCTGCAGTTACTTTCACTTTCTAGCTTTCACCCCAAGGGACTTGAAACGCAGCTGTTTGCTGGCATCTGCTCTTCCCAGAACTGTCTGAAGTCGGGCAGAGGTGCAGTAATTCAGATTTTTTTTTTTTCTTATGAGAACACTTCTGGTTCCTGTTGCTGTAGAGCAGAGCTCACCACACAGTTCACGCCTGGCTTGGAACTCAAGCACATGTTGTAAAACAAAAGGCAATAAAAAATAACTTGTTTAACCAGCACAAAGTCCTCATGGTTCCAGGGAATCTGGCATGCTGCTCCTTGCAAGCCTTTTTATGGAGCCACACACAGTTACTGAGCCTGGCTTCCAGCATTGCTCCTACATGTGACAGCAGGACACGGGGACACGTCCTAGCCTGGAGACTATGACAAATCTGTGTCCCCAGACAAGACCATTCAGGGTGGTTTTTTTAAAATCCTGGTATCTCTGAAGTTCACTCTTTAAGAATTAAGACAGGCACCTGCCTTGCACTCCTGGGTTTTCATCCTTTCTGCTGACTCACGCTTCTTCACCTCCTCCACTTCCTTTGAAAGATTCTCCAGGGATTTCTGGAGTTTGACCTGGAAAGAGGAAAAATGGGCTCAGCTCACCCCACCAGCACCCGCTGCGCACTGCAGGTTGGCTGAGTCCCCTCAGCCTGGGGGGAGACAGTGACCCGGTGCCAGGCAGTGCCAGCACTGGCACCCGAACCCAGCAGCTGTGCTCTAGATTCCACTCTCAGCATTAACCCTCCCCGTGCTCCTCAGGTCTCCCCTATGTTTTTCCTCACTAGAGAGAGCAAAGTGACAGCCCTCCTTCAACGCTGGGGTGAAGGGTGAATGGTGACACTTCCAGGATTATCACTGGGATGTGGGGTTTGGGTGCCAGCACCCCTCCACCGAGGCAAAATGTCCTCAGGGACCCACCGGCTCAGCTTCTCCAGGGGTTGTGAACCGGCAGGGAGCCAGGCTGCCTCCCTGGCCTGGATGGACGGGGTGAGCCTGGGTCCATCAACAGTTTGGGAGGTAAGGCGGGTCCAGCCTTATCCCTGCAGCGAGGGCGGCTGGGGGCGTCCCCGTGTGCGCGCCCCTTCTCTGCTCTCCCAGCGGGGCCCCGGGCGAGCCGGGACAGGGACCCCCGGCGCCGCCCGCCCACCTTGAACACGTGCGCCGCCTCCTCGATGGGGTACACGGTGTGCGGGCGGTGCTGCGCCGACTCCCGGCACACCACGCAGATGGGCTCCTCGTCCTCCTCGCAGAACAGCTTCAGGCGCTCGTCGTGCTGGGGGCACAGGGGGGTGCCCGGCTCCAGCTCGGGCCCCAGGCCGCCCCGCAGCCCCAGCTGGCGGATGCTCTCCACGATGTTGGCCAGCTGCCGGTTGGGTCGGAGGCCGCTGCGGTGGCAGGAGGCCCGGCACTGCGGGCAGGAGAAGGGCCCGTCCGCCCAGAGCCCCTTGTCCTGGCAGTGCTTGGNCAGGAAGCACCAGAAATAACCCGTGCCTAGAGACAACCCCGGGCCGGGACGGTGCTGGAGATGGGGTCGGGTCTGGTGTTGGCTGAGCCAGCAGCCCGTGGAGCGCCTGTGGCACCTGCCTGCTGCCCAAAGGTGCTGGTCGAGGTCGGGGACCCCTCGCCACACCAACAATTGTCCCAAAACATCCCCTGTGACACCCACCCANACACCACGCAGATGGGCTCCTCGTCCTCCTCGCAGAACAGCTTCAGGCGCTCGTCGTGCTGGGGGCACAGGGGGGTGCCCGGCTCCAGCTCGGGCCCCAGGCCGCCCCGCAGCCCCAGCTGGCGGATGCTCTCCACGATGTTGGCCAGCTGCCGGTTGGGTCGGAGGCCGCTGCGGTGGCAGGAGGCCCGGCACTGCGGGCAGGAGAAGGGCCCGTCCGCCCAGAGCCCCTTGTCCTGGCAGTGCTTGGCGATGCAGCCCCGGCAGAAGTTGTGCCCGCAGTCGATGCTGACCGGCTCGCTCATGTACTCCAGGCAGATGGGGCAGATGGCCTCCTCCTGCAGCCGCTCCAGGGCACCTGCCAGCGCCATGGGCCCGCTGCTCTCCACGGGCACTTCCCGCGCCCCTCGTCACCCGGCAGAGGCGGGCTGGCACGGCCGGGAAGNCCAATTGTCCCAAAACATCCCCTGTGACACCCACCCACCGCAGGGAGCCGAGAGCTTGGGAATGTGCAGGGGCAGGAGGGACAGGCAGGATGAGAAATGCTCTCCCATGCATGCACAGAGAGGCTGGGGGACAGCCAGGAGTCACCTCATCACCCACAGACCCTCGAGTGTCAGCCCTGACCCCCTCCCAGCCACTGCTACACACCCCAGTCTCTGTGGAGCATCCCAAAAACCACTGGGAGAAGCTGCAGGTTTTGCTCCTTTTTATTATACAAAAATAACTTCAACACATTCAGTACAAAGGAGAATGAAAAGTTTCACTGAAAATGCCCAATAAATTAAGACTGCCTTTGCATAACCCTAAATAAAAGAGCTAAACACTGAGTTGAATACCCTGCCAAATTCCCAGGCTATGAGAAAATGGAATATGTCTCGTAGGTGTTCATGACAGCAGGTCCTTGCAGAAGTGATGCTTGGAGAGAGCAGGGTATTGCTCATCCACTGTGCTTATTGTCCTTTAATTGATTCATGATGTCCTGGACCCACTTGTCATTAAGGTTGGCACAGACCAGCTTGTCCTTGATGGTGGTAAATCTGGAAAAGGAAAATCCAGTGAGGAAAGGAGAGGGAAAGGAAGACAGAGAGGAGAGTGGAACCACCTCTCCACACCACCAGTGAACCCCACCAGACACTTCTACAGGCTGCAAAGTAGCCCTAGGGAAATGGGGTGGGGTGGCTCCATGTTGTTACAGGTGTCCTGCTCTCTGCCACTTAGGCCACTTTGTCCCCCACACCTCTTCATCTGGGACACCGTCCTGGCTGGGTCCCACTATCTGGGGTGAGGGGAGTGACCAGCAAGAGCTCTTTTGGCTCAAATCTAATAGGGAGGTCCACAAACTGGCTGCCTGGGATGTGGGCTTGCCCTGTGATATGTTCCCAGGCTGTTCTCCTCACATGGGAGAGCCCTGCCCAGTGCTTTTCCTTGTCAGGATAAGATGTGATGTGGGGTCCCCTGACACTGTCAGGACAAGGGTCCCCAGAAGCAGGGCAAGAGATCTACTCACATCACAGCTGGTGGGGAGCAGTGGCTGCCCGTGTGCTCATACTTCACCACACGGCTCAAGGGCAATGGTCTGGTGATGTACTCAACACAGCAGGGACTATAAAAGTTGAGAGAAACTGGAAGAGAAGTTTTCTGATTACACCAGACCAGGAAAAGTGCCAGTGGGGAGAAATAGGGTCAGAATATGAGAAGATCCCCACTTGAAGAAGTGCTGCTCCCAGAGTGGGCTCCCACCACGGCCACCTTCCCCTCGGGGAGCCAAGGTAAGACAGGCCTCTCCTTTCCCACAGCAGATGCTGGGAAGAGAGAGCTGCCAAGAATTACTAGACCTTATAAAGCAGATAGAAAGAGGAGAGAGCTCCTTGGAGAGGAGAGATTGGACTCACTTGGAGAAGAGGTGGCCTGGTAGCAGAAGACAGCCACAAAAAGTACAGCAAGGGCTGCTGTGAAGGTCTTCATGGTCCTGTTGGGTGGAGATGAATTGTAGGAGTCAGGCAGGACTGTTGCAGAGTGTTCCTCACTGTGCCTGGTGTGGGATCCCTGGGCTCAGCCCTCTTTATAGAGGGAGAGAGCAACCAAGGATGGAAACACGATGGAAACATTGCTGAAAGCCATGACACAACGGAAAAAGTGCAGTGTCAAGGATACCACACAGCCCTGCAGAGGAAACCGTCCAGAGCCCCGATGAGAGCAGTGTCCTGACGTGGCACAGGGTACGATGCCATGAATGGTACGATACCATGGAAGGACAGAGAACAGGATGTGACCTGTCATTTCCTTTCCCCTGACCTGTCTGCAGACAACCCAGAATGAGTGATTCAGAAGATCAGTAGGTTGACCTCTTGCCTAGAAGTCACAGCAGTGGATGGAGGACGACCCTGGTTGTCACACACTTGTGTTTCCCAGAACATCTGCATCATGGACAAGCAGGAGATCTCACCTCTGCCACAGCAACTGGAGCAGGGAAAGTCTGTGAGTCAGGCTGGCCACCTGTGTGCCCACCCAGCCATGCTGGGTCCCACTTGCGATGGGGGCTTCCTCCGTGGGACCCCGAAGGCCATCGGTGCATAAATGTGCAGAGCAGAGGGTGAAGGATTGTACCATTCCAGACCTAGGCTCCTCTTTTGTCCTTGAGCATCCCTTGCAGCAAGTCTATAGGGAACCAGTTCTGCTACATCACCACTTCCCAAATACCAGTGACAGCTAAAATAGGACTCAGTTCTTCACGGCCACGAGAATCGGCCATTGACGCCTACAGAGAACTTTAGGAGCTCTTGACCATGTTGGCACAGCAAAGCTGACTCAGATGATTATTTGGTTCCAGCAGTGTAGCACTAGCACCTTCTTGACACTGCTCTGTCATTGTCCCAGCTGCCAAACACACACAGAGAAAAGATTGGCTGCTTTAGCTCATATTGCCTGGGACAGGAATGGTGTCTCTGCTCTGTCAGAAAAACTGTCGGAAATGTTACATCGCTCCAGAAGGGCTCTGCTGTTATCCAGGCAAAGGTTTGTGGACAAAGCCTCAGCAGAGTGGAGAAAGAGCAAGGTCTCCATGGTGCTAGGAAATGTGTCTGGGTGCCGGACAACCACAGCCACAATGGGAAAGCCAGAGGAGCAGGCTGCCTTTTCTGATGGTCCAGTGACAAAAGGGGTCTTACTTCTCTCTGGAGGAGGATGATCACAAAATAGAATCCCCCAGCCAAAGTGGGGTTCCTTGTGGGGAACACAAGAGGAAGGAACACAAGGAACACAAGGAAGTGGGGAACCCAGAGGAAAAACTCAAAGGGGAATGAAGATATTCCCTGGAAGGGTGGATTCCAGGTGTTATAAATGAAAGCAGATTTCGTGCAAAAAACACAGTAACAATTTATTCTAAAATTAACGAACAGAGTTTCTGGCATAAACAACTGTAGCAAACACCATAAACGAAACGGCAAAAAGTATTGGCCAATACGGGTGACTCGAAGCTCCAGCGACCACCACACTGTGAGCTCACAAGAATCACCGAAGAGGCCATGATGTCCATGGGTTTTTATACTGTTNAAAATGAGGTATTTTGTTTAATAGATTTGAAATTATGTACTCTTTACTTATACATGCACGAATTTTACAGATGATGTGTATATCACAGGCCTGCGGCTCTTAAGTGCTCCAGGGCATGTCATAGATAATCAGCACATCTCAGGAGACTGACCTCCATGGAAAAGCGAGCCAGACTCATTAGAGGGTGCAGGCTGGTGCCATGGTGGGGTTTGTTTTACACAGAGCTTTTTCTCTCACTACAGCACTCTGTTACTAAGCAGGAACAAAACAGAGCCTGGGTGAGACCACACATGGTGCCTTGGTGCCAGGGAGGTGCAGGTACAAGCCTGGGGAGTGGGCAGCTGAGGAGGGTCTGCCCACAGAGCCCTGGGAGCACAGGGCATGTTGCTGGGTTTCTGAAAAGACTTTCCTTAGTGGGGACATACCTGCCCTTCCCACAGCAGGTGGGCAGGCTCCATACAGCCCATGGATTCTCTGCCACCATCACAGCCCAGCTCCCAGCTTAGCCCTGGCACATCCGTTCCCTTCTCTGAAGCTCTTTCCCCATGGATTGGCTCGCTGCTATCCCAGCTCCTGCTAAGGGTTTAAACTCCCAGAGTGAGAGTCAGTTGAGACAGCCAGAATCAAGGCTGAGGTTTTACTTGTGAAGAGGACTCAGAATACCCTGCTCCAAACAGCTGAGGAGCTCAGGATTCCTCTGGGATCCTTCCTGCTCCATGACCTGCCTTGTCCTGTGTTCCAGAGCCCATTCAGATACTGGGGTGAAACCTGGCACCTCCAAGGGCATGAGGTCCTACCAGCACCATGGATCCACCCCGCCCTTACGGCACACAGTAGGACAAGGAAGGTGTGAGGAGACCGAAACCCAAAGCTCAGCAAGAAGGAGTGCAAGGACAGGGACAAACTGCCTGCACACCTTAGGAATGCTGATGGAGCTTGGTGTGCCATGTCCAAGGGTGACAGCAGCATGGAGGCACTGCAGTCATTCTCTGTTGAAATCAAGGCAAATATAAAACAAAGGATGGAGCGTCACAGAAGTGTCGTGGATAGGCTCCATGGAAAACAATGCGGCTAATGGGAACTAAGCCAAAGGAATGATCCAGATGGAAAACAAAAGCTGAACTTTGCTTAACTCAGAAATACATATTAGTTTTCACACCTCTACATGTGCTAATAACTAAAGTCACTCAAACTCCACCTAAACTGTAAATGACATCAACTGTAACTTTACCTTTTCCCAAGAAAATAATATAAATATAGCTGAAGTTGGGAGGGAGGTCAGGGGACTCCAGTATTTTTGCAGTCAGTTATTATCAACGGCAACCTCTGAACCTGTCACAGTCTTCTCTGAGCAGTGTTAATAAACTGCTCAGTGTGAGTCACAGAATCACAGAACCACAGAATAATTAATGTTGGAAAAGTCCTCCAAGATCAGGTGCCACCCAACATCTACTCCTTCCATCCCCTGCTCCTTCCATTTCTACCAGCACATTCAGAAACAAACTTGCACAAATTCCCATTCAGACCAACCCTACACTGCTCTGACACACCTCCACACAGGGACCAGAATAAAACTGAGAGGAGGAGAACAGACTGGGGAATGAGCTGAAGCCTTCTCACTGATGGCTCACACCAACACAGCCCAGCTCAGAGCAGCTTTAGCTGAGTGTTCTGGATGTTCCACAACATTCAATTACAGGTTTGATCAAAACGTCAAGATTTGTTTTGAAAAATCAGTATTTTATAGTAGGAATATAAATGTGCCTCAACATTGTCAATGAATTCTCCCTCCTTTCAGATACACTATGCTGTATTTCCTGCTTCCATTCATCCAAAAGGAATTCTTGGAGATTTCAACCCCTCTGTTATTTCCCCTATTCACTGTTTTCCTCAACTCTGTTCCTTCCTTAAAGATTCTGTATTTCAGTCTTGGCTGCTCCTTCCTGCCAAGATAAATAATGCAAATCTCTACCTATTTTGATTTCTAAAACCTCCTCCATATTATACATTAAAAATAGTGGCTATTTCTGGAGTCTGTAAAACCTCTGCCTTATGGTGTGTTTCAGCTATAGATAGAGACCACCCACCGTATCTTTGGATCCATCACCAGGACAGTTTTGGGATGTGGGAGGAAGCCTCTGCTCAGCCTTGAGGCCAACCTCCACCACACCACCTCCTGGAGTCATGTCTGGGGGATCACACTATCCCAATGCTCCTGGGAGCTGCCAGATCACTAATGTGGGAAACTGGGTTTAACTGTGAACAAATCAGTTGGAAACAGAAGGAAAATGACTGGGGCCAGAGATCCCGGGGTGATCCAGCTCCAAGCAAGATCTCAGATGAGAAGTATTTTCAAGAAGAATTGAGACTTTCCACATGGGAATTGAAGTCTGCAAGATGATAAGTGGCCGAGAAAGAGGGACAAAGTAAATAGTCCCTGTCTGTCCCAGAGCAGGAACCACAGATCATTCAGTGGAGTGGGCAAGAGGCATGTTCAAAAGTAACAGAGGGAGGCAACTCTTCACATGAGGAGCTCCTTGCCAAGGGACATGGTGAGCACAAGGAAATTTCCTTGTCCGAGCTTGGATTTCAGAGTGATAAGCTTGAGAAGATTTGGAAAATGAGAACGGCTGGGGACTGGGAGTGCACTCCAGGGTGGCAGTACGAATATCGGTCTGTCTCTTCAAGGAGTCTGCTCTGGCCACATCTGGAGGTATCAAGAATGGTCTAGATGGATCCTTAGTCTACATCCTCTGGGACTGTTCATCTTTGATTTCCCAGGACAACTGGTCCAACAGGACCATCAGGGCTATAGAGTAGCTTGTGAAATTGCATTGAAATCCTTGGACTGAAATCAATACATCAGGATGTCCCTCCAGATAAATATTTTTGGTAAATGTCAACAGAGAGACACCAACAGTTTCTAAGCAAGGCAGAAATACATTGCTGCAGTTCATGCAATTTTCCAAGACAAATTTGGGGCACCTAGAAAAGCTTCACTTTGGGACCAAGAGTCTAAGCAGCAGAAGGTCGCTGGATGCCATGTTAGGATGTGGCCCTCACAGAAATGTGGTGGTACTTCCCAGGACAGCCAAATGATGCCTCTGCCACATGACACCTTTGTTTCCTCAAGGACGTGTTCAGTACTGAGCAGCCACTGGCCTGGAGCTGAGCAGGGCTTGTCCAGCAGCTGCAGCACAGTGTGACAGGTTTAGCCACAGTTCAGAGAAAAGAAAATAAAACCATTTGGTGTTGGGTTTGAGACAGGCAGGACCTGAGCCTGCCAAGCTCCAGCATGACGTCTGCATTGTCTTTGCAAACTCTGCTGCCTCTTGTCATCAGCTGGGGGTACAGGGGAATCTGCAAGTCAGGCCATGGAGTTGCAGGAATCCTGAAAACAACACTTGACAAGGGCACTGGTGGATGGTGGATCACGGAAATCATAGACATCATGGAGTCATTCAGGTTGGAAAAGACCTCCAACATCACTGAGTACAGCAGTGCCAAGGCCACCACTAACCATGGCCCTAAGTACCACATCTCTATTTCTGTTAAAGCCCTCCAGGGATGGTGACTCCACCGCTGCCCTGGGCAGCCTGTTCCAATGCTTGACCACTCTTTCAGTGAAGAAATTTTCCCTAATATCCAACCTGAACCTCCCCTGGTTCAACTTGAGGCTGTTTCCCCTTGTCCTATCACTTGTTCCCTGGGAGCAGAGCCCGACCCCCGCCTGGCTCCACCCTCCTGCCAGGGAGTTGTGGAGAGCCAGAACATTTCCCATACCATAAAGGGAAGACAGGGATATACTGGCTCTCCAGATCCGTGCCCATGCCCTGCTGCAGTGCCTGCCTTGTGCTCTCCCAACACTGCTCCGCAGCGAGCGCAGGGCTCGCACGCCCAACCCTGCACACCCCAAGTCCTACACAGAAATCCTTTCCTCGGAGATCCCTCTCTGGCAGCCAAAGCTCACAACACATAAATAAAGGAAGAATTAGGAAGAATTTCTTCACAGAAAGGGTGATCAGACATTGGAATGGGCTGCCCAGGGAGGTGGTGGGGTCACCATCCCTGAAGGTGTTTAAGGAAAGACTGGATGTGACACTTAGTGCCATGGTCTAATTGACAGAGTGGTGATCAGTCATAGGCTGGACTCGATGATCTCAGAGGTCTTTTCCAACCAATTGATTCTGTGAAGCCAAGTTTGCCATGTCCTGCCTCAGAAGAGACCTGGGCTCAGTGGGGTGCTCCAGCTGGACCTGCTGGCCATGCCAAGGGGAAGCTCTCCAGCAAGTGGCAAAAACACTTCCCACCTTCAGGTCCTGCTCATGAGCCAGTTTCTCACCTAGGCAGCTTCCCCTGCAGCCCAGCATCCCGGTGGAGTTCAGGTCTTCTCCTGTTCAGCTTTGCTCTTGAATTCTTGGGCAACCAGAGCCAGTTGCTGACGCTTCCATGCAGAAAACACAGCAGATGATGTTTTGGGGTTACAGCCCTCCTTGTAACACCTGGGTAAGTAGAAGACCTCCTCCTAGATAGGACAGAGGTGAGGGCCCCATGGACCTCAAGGGCCTTAGCCAAGCAGTCCTCTCCAAGACCCTCTCCCAGTCCCAGCCTGCTCTGCCTCCAGTGCTCTCCCAGGTCCTGCACCAGGGCTGTCCCTGTCCCACACAGCAGCCCAGGGTCTCTTTAGGAGCACAAGCAAAGATTCAGCAGCAGCATTTGGCTTGCCCAGAGCATTCAAAACACGGGATCAAAGGATGAACAACCTCCCCACACACCCATGCCTGCTCCTCCTGGCACAATCTTTGCTCCCTAAGGACCCTCCTGCTGGGTCTGGACCTGCCCTCTGCAGGTGAGCACTTTGGCTCAGAAGTTGTTTTTATCCCAGAGTCTGAGCAAATCACCCCATCACCGCGGCAGGGCTGCATCTGAGGCTGCAGGACTGGGTTTACAGAAGGCTTGACATGGCCACTGCCCTTCCCAGATGTGCCCCCAGGGATGGCCTGTCTGCTCGGGTGGGATCAGGATGGTGTGCCTTGGAATGTGCAAAGGGACTACTAAAGGGGATCCATTTGGGATCCATTTTTCTCACCTCCAAGGGGGAAAGAGCAGGATTGTAGCACAGAGCCCTGTGCCCGCCCACTCTGGCACAGCCAGCGGAATAACAGTGGAAGGACTATGGACCTCTGTGATTCTGTTTTCCTGCTGAAACAAGGGGGATCTGTGCTCTCCCTGAGCCCAGACCAGGCCACGGGAGGGTGATGAGTGCTGCAGCAGCACCCCGGGACTCTCCAGCTCTGGCTGGGGAGGGGATTGGAAAAGGGGACTAGCTCCCAGCCTCTGGGAAAAGAGCATCCCTGAGCCCCGGGCAGGGCCCACAGCCCCTGCAGTCCCTTCTGCCACTTGTCCTTCCCCTTTGGGTTAAGGCTGTCCTGATACAATGGGAGCAGACCCCCTTTAAGGGTCCTGTAACAAGAGCCTCTGGGCATGGAGCAGGAAGAGGGAACTGCCATATGGAGCCCTGCAATAGGGGAAGGATGAGCTTCAGTCCCACTTGCATGACCTGAGCAGCACTTGATGGGTGCCACACTTTGCTGAGCAGGAGAAAAGAGAGGGCAATTGTTCTCTCCATGTGCAGACAATGTCCATCCCCACAACCCCATGAGGGGCTCTGCTCTCCCTTCCGTCCAGCCTCTTGGACAGGAGTCAGGACAGGGCACTGGAGCAGGTGAACCTCAGCTGTGGCTCCCAAAAAGGACCTGCTGGGGAAGAAGAGCAATGCCCAACCTGCTCTACCTCCACCCTGCTCACTTCCAGCCCTTCCCCATCATCTCCCCATGGAACCTGAAGCAGAGGAACAGATGCTCCACAGGAACAGCTCTGTGCCTTTCCCTCTCAACTGCCTGAAAACAAGGCACTCTCTCCCACTGGAAAGGAGTCCCTCAAAACCCTGCAGAGCCCCACAGCACATTCCAGCAGGGATGCTGTGTGGACTGGGCCAGCCCAGGGTGGTCTGACCAGCAGCCCATGGGTTGGATCCCAGTTCTATCCTGTTACAACCTTTTCCTGGAGGAGGCAGGAGCAGCCAGTAGAAACAGCCTGTTCTGTCCCACATCCAAGCACCTTCCTCTGCTCCTGCCCAGGTCCCAGAGTGGACACTGAGCCTTGGCCAGGGAAGAGGATGTGACTCTGCTATTCAGTAGGAGGGAGCAGCTACACCAGGCCTCAGCCTCACGGTCCCTTGCCATGCACTCCAGAAGCGGGATGTTCCGAGACAGGTGGAGGGTGGGAGAGGTCCAGGTCAAAAGGATACCACTGTCCTTTGTCCAGTGCCCTCCTTTGCTCTTCCTTTCCTCCATCTCTATTCAGCAATGATGTAATTTCTTCAATTATTAATCACCTTGCTGCAATAGTGGATGAATCAAACCCATTAAAGCTCCCCTGGGAGCAGCCCCAAGGAAGGAGGCGGGTTTCCAGAAAGTACATTAAGGGGAACGCAGACAGGCAGTTGAGACAAGCCACAGTGGGAGGAATGGTCTCGCTGCTCCATGCAGGCCATTTCCCATCAGCTGGGATTCGATACTGAATGCACAGGGACTGGGAAGGCCTGTGATGCAAACAGCCTGTTACATACCCTGCTGGGCACCTCCAGGAGGGTCCTGGTGTGACAATCATTTCAGCTGAAAAATAAGCCACAAAAGAGAGATACGCTGGAAGAATTGCTTACACAAGAGCTCCTGACAGGCCACATCCTAAACAGCTGTTCCCAGATTGCCCCATCACCCCAGCAGTGTTTTGCACAGTTCCTCCCTTCCTGGAGCAAAGCCACTGATTTGATATGATCTGCTTTTAAGGATGCAGGAACCCAGCTGGCATGACCCCAGTGCAGCCCATTTGCCATCTCTGGGGATTCAGTTTTCAGGCCCTTCACAAAACAAGTAATTTCTCCCAATTTTGCAGAAATGTTCCAAGTGAGAATTTCACCTCTGGAATGGGATGGTATTCCTGGTCAAACTCACAGGAGTCAGCAATTCACCACGTTGAGAGAATCTCAGAATGGTTCAGGTTGGAAGAGACCATAAAGCTCATCCTGTCACCAAAACCGTGGGAAAAACAAAACCTCTCCAACAACATTTTTTAGTGTTAGAGAATTCAAGCATTACTTTATTCTGGCCAGGATGTGCAACAGAAATCATTTTATGCACACATTGCCCGGGTTGTGCAAAAAAAAATCATTCCATCACACGTGTCTCTTTCCTAGATTTTTCACATACTTACCCAGTCAAAACCCAGAGAAATTATTGGTCCCAAGTTACACAGTTCTTAGTATTTGGTTTCCTATTTGTTATTGATCCCTTTGCCTTCGATGCTAATCAGGTCCTCATTCTTCATTCTATTCTTATGTTTTCCTAGACCAGGTGTCTCCAGCACACCGGGGAGGATGTTCGGGCATTGATGTTCGGTAATAGTCGTTTATCTCTTGTGCCTCCTCTGGCAGCTCCCAGTCCACTGAGATGTTAAGCTCATCAGGCCTTGCCCAGGGAACAGTGTCTTGAAAAGTAACTTCCATTCCCTTCCCCCTGGGCAAAGACAAACAATACCCCTGACTAAAGTCAGTTAAAAATTTTAGAAGTTGTATCATTTCCAACAATCCTGTTCCATCCCCTGCCATTGGCAGGGACACCTTCCACTAGACCAGGTTGCTCCAAGCCCTGTTCAATCTGGCCTGTATAATTTCAGGGATGGGGCAGCCACAGCTTCTCTGGGAAACCTGTGCCATGGTTTGAACCACCCTTGCAGCCAAGAACTCCTTCCCAGTATCCAATCTAACCCTACACAAATCTCTGATGAGTGAGACACAGGCTTGGCTCAGATTATGCCAAAGTACAGTCCAGCTGCTCAGGGAAAGCAAAATATTTCTCTCACCTCTCTTCCCTTCTTTTTCAGACACCTGTCACTACATTTTGCCCCTCTGCTAACGCTACACCGTTCTGGCTGGGCTCTGCCAGCTGTGCCTGCAGCATCCCCCCAGAGCTCTCACCCACAGCCCGGATCCCACACAGGAAAAGCCCCAAGCCCTCCCGCAGGCTGCCGGGGCCCTGCTCATGCTGACAGAGTGTTATGAACAATTTTGATTTTCTTGGGCCAGTAATGTAATGTAAAGTTATTAAGTTGCTAAAAGCATTTGAATGTACGGGAAGCTGGGCTGGGGTTTCTTATTTTCGGATAATAAAACAACAGAGACTCCCTGAGTTGATAAGAATCAACAGAAGCATCCCAAGTCAACGCCCACGATGGTTAGCCGAAGACGAGCCATCAAAAGGCTGAAGAGGAGTAAATGACTGTCTTTCCAAGAGCAAGCATCTGGACTCGGGGTTGGGCAATATCCCTCTGGGGAGATAAAGGGACTGCATTTTTGGGGAGGGGGCGCTTTTCGGAGGTGGCCAGGGAGCAGGGAGGGGGTTTTTGGTGCGGTGTGGATGGGTTTATTTCTGGGGTATCCTCTGGATTGTCATGGGGGAACTGGGCCTACCCCAGTTCTCCGCCTCCAGCTGCTGTTTTTAATAACCGAGTTAACCTTTTCCAGAAAGGTTTCTGACTCCGTTTATAACAAGACGGTGGAGCCGCCTCCCCACCCCCGGCCGCAGGCAGGGCTGGGGAGCCCTGAACCGCCCGGTGCGCCAAGCACAGCCTGACAAGGGGGCTCAGCCCCGAGAGGGGCCGGGCTGGGCCTGAGACAGGGAGCAGGGAGGCGGCAGTGGTGCCGTGTCACCCCCGTGGTCACACTCTGGACCCGGCTGAGGGGCCGCAGGCCGCACGCACGACCTGTAAGGAACCCCCGAGGCCTGCGGACCCGGATGGCTCAGCCGCGGCTCGGAGCCGTTCGGCAGCGGCCCCTCGAGCCCCCTGGGCCCGGCGGGCCCCTCGGCGGCGCCCGTACACGGCCGAGCCCTTCCCGGCGAGGCCCGAGCGCGGCCCGACCCACGCGTGAGCCCGGCACCCGCGGCATCCCCGGCACCGCCAGGGGGCGCCGCGGCCCACACCGGCGAGGGGCGGGGCGGGGCACCGGAGTGGGAGC
>VYXC01005554.1:149995-166853 GCA_013397175.1 Platysteira castanea | reverse complement strand
CAGTTTTTCATTATAATATTATTCCATATAAAAAATGTAATCAACAGCCCCTATAAATGAAATAATCTTTTTTTACTAAAAATGTGATTTCATTTCCACAGTGTTCCATAATCTTGCTTTTTGTAGTCATACATTCCCCTCAATCAGAGACATACCACCCATCTGGAATTTACTATTTCTCTCATATATTCTCGTAAGATGTCAAAGAGTTTTTACTTTTTACCTACAGTTTACCATTTTTTTCAGTTAGTTCTTGCATAGCAGGCATTTCCTCTTCTGATTTTCAGTATATTGGCTAAAGAAATTACAGTGAAATATTTATAAATCACATTAAATGAGTCTGAGGGATTTATGTTTGTGCATGTGGGCCGTGCATGTGTGCATGAATGTGTTCATGTCTGTGTTCATGTGTGAATAAGAAACCAACCCTGACTGGCATTCTCTGAAAGTCAGATATCAAATAAATGTGAGCAAGTTTTGAAAATATCTATATATATCAATGCAATATTTAAATATGCATTCCCCCTCTCTTTATTTTTCCAAGCAGTTCATCAAAAACTTGAATTTTATGCACAGATTTCTGGTGTGTGATGAATTAGGAAGCCAAGTTTTGAACCAATTTGCTTGTGTTGTAATCACAGACAGGGATGAGTAAGGCTGTGATATTCATGGAAAACGAGGGAAACCACTTGGGGTTCAGCACCTTCTGCTGCAGAGTATTTGCTGCACTGAGCACTGCTAAAAAAGCTATTACAGCCCTTATATCCTCCCGTGGCAAATCTTCCGAGTCAAAATAGCTGTGGAAAATCTCTTTAAATGAGTGTTTGATTCATTGCTAATTTAGTCTGCAGCAGAAATGGCAATCCTTGCTCCACCCATCAGTGAAGGTGGGGAGCCCTTTCTTGCTCCAGACAAAAGAATGTTTCCTTCTGGTTTTAGTGGAATGAGAGGTGCTGAAGTTTCATTTTCTTTAATTTCTATTAATTTTTTTTCATAAATGTAAGTCACTGCTCAGTGTGGACCTTGCAGCAGGTCAAAGGAGGCATAGCTCCACTGACATCAATAGGCTAAGCTGATTTGCACCAGCTCAGAATATAGCCAAAAAGGCGAAAAATCAATAGTGAATCAGACCCTTTATTATTTTTTAATCTATGGTATCAGTCATGTGTTACAAGACAATGTCCAGTTATTTCTTTTCTAACATCAAACTTCAATATGGACGCTCAGTTCAGCATCAAAAGTTGATGTGAGGGGCCTTGAGGTCCTTCACCTCAACCTTTCTGAAGCACAAGTTTAATTGAAAGGTAGCAGTGCTGACCTTCTTTCATGTGCTTCATTTTACATTGCAATGCCTTCTTCTCTTTTATTGGGATGTCAAATCAAGTATATCTGGAGATTTCCCCGTGTGGTACTTTCAAAGCCTATGATTTAAACTTCCTCATTTTTCACCTGAGATGAAACAGTTTCAATTCTCCTGTCTACTGTAACTAGAATTTCCTAAAACCTGCCAAACTTCATGTGATGGTCCATGCTTCTAGAAACCACAAGCTTAAGTTCAAAAAGATGAGTGCTGTGGTGCTACTAAAATTGAGGGATATCTTCTTCAAGAAGATGGAGCCCTCCTGGGCTTAAGGAAACTGTTGAAGACAAACCATTCTTTAAAAAAAAAAAAAGGGGGGGGGGGAAATCTACCTTGTACTGTTTTCTCTTCAGTCATTCTACTTTTCTGCAATGTCTTTTGTCTCAATTGTATACAGATCAGCCATAGGGAAGGGTAGGGAGCTCTTCTCTCAGAATTTAAGGAATTCAGTAGAAGCAATGGTGTGTATAAAGTACATGAAGTTCTAGAGGAAATATATTTTGTGGAAAATTGCATTGAAATTCGGGATAAAACATCTTAGTGAAAAAGGTGAGTCACTGTGATACCCACTTCTGGTAGCTGCACCAAAACTGATGGTAATAATACAATTGTTAGGAAGGTAACCTTAGATTTTTTAGGTAATTTCAGGCAACTGAAAATAAAGAGAGGGCCACAGTGAAAATAAGGACTGACATCCCCCCCAGATTTGATCATGTCCCTACAGAAGTGCTGAAGTGGAGAGCACACACTGAGGTGTCTGACCTCCTCGTATTATCCTTTGGAAAATTCTTTTGGAAAATTCTGCCTCAAAAACATTCAAAGGTAGATACATCATTTCCACTGAAGAGTGATACTAGAGAAAATGAGGACTTTAGGGCCATTCTTTTCTGTTGAGTATCAGATGATGCAGTTTCAATAGCAATATCAATAGGGGTCAAAGAAGCAGGGGAGAAAGGTCATGTGGATGGGTGTGGTTTCATTTAATTCATACTAAAGGAAATTATAGCAAAATGATTGGAATATCAAAGGCTAATAGAAACTTATTTCATCAGTTCTGTAAAGTATTGATTTTGAAGAGCAAGGAGCCTGTGCCTGAGAATACGCAACGAAGTTATGTGTTTGCTAAAATGTAAATTAATACCTAGGGTATCATATTTACATCAGCAACAAATACGCAGCCTTGATTACTGGAGGAAGGCAGAAAGAGGAAATTATCCTCTCGTTTTTGTTTTTTCAATTAGATGTGAAACTGGATAGTGCATTACCTGTTTAGATGTAGCAGAGTAGAAACAAGTAGAAAAGGGATATATCCCATAGACTGCATCACCCAGATTTTGCTGGTGAAGTTTGTATCTGCTGAAAAGACAGGTATCTAAAGAAGAAGATAGAGAAGGCTGGGGAGATGGGTGCTCCTCATTTTTTTATTGAAGGCAGGTGAGAAGATGCAAATATGGACTTGAAACAAGTGAAAAATATATAACTTAGTAGCTATACTTTCTGTGATAGAGATGAGACAGTTTACCATGGATTAACATAGAGTTAACACCTTCATAGAGTTAACAGCAACATTTTTTAGGTTTAGTAAAATCTGGGTATTTGGCAACATCAGTGTAAAAATAAAGATGGCAATACGTAACATGGTGAAATTTGAACTGTATCAGGTGCTGAGGACACAAATTGTGAGTTGAAAAATTTCATCACTGATTGAAAGATCATAAAAGTGATTTTAGAAGGCATCTGAAAATAAACAAAAAGAGTTGGAATTACTTCTCATGGAAATATATTATGAACAAAAGGGAGTGTCATGTGGGAAGTACAGGGATATAAATATCTCAAAAGATCTCATATAGAGAAACACAAGAATGTGTAGACTCTGTTTAGAATTAAAGCATCCTTCAAACTGTATAAAGGAGTGTGGCGGGGTGACATTTTTGCCTAAGGGATCACTATGGGCCAAGCAAGAATCATCCCCATGCTGGAATCCCTCTTGCCAAGATGTGGCATGGAAAGGCATGACAAAGATCTGTTTGAAAGAGGTGACTTGGTGAACTGAGAGAAAAATAGCATGGAATAATATGAGCACTTTTCAGTAAGAAACCGGCGGGACCCGATGGAGTTGGCTCAAGCTCCCAGCTGCCTCTGCCATGCGGTCTTGGCAGAGAAGTTCTGTGTCTGGGCAATGAGTCCCATGTGTCCTGGGATGACACTAGTACAGCCTGGCAGCACGGCACCTGTACCCAGCAGGTCCATGGGTTTTTATTTTATACAGTGAGGAACACCATCTGGTTATGACACGTGACCGCTGAAATGGCCAGCCGTGAGAGGTCAGCTCCCTTTACATCCCCACCTCATTTAACTCGTTTGGAGGGCACAAGCAACAATGCAGCTAGTTCCAATTTTTTAACATTTAAAAGTAAGTAAAATGCTTGTGTCTCTGACACTCTGTTCCTTTTTACTGTAGTTTTTGCAATCACAACAGTTCTTTCACTGTATTTCTGTACAATTTATTAATAGCCTCTCAGAAAATGATAAAAATATCCTCCTTCATAAGTTAATATATCACAACAATTTTATTAGCTATTTTTTTGATGGAGTTCTTTTCATATGGTTGATATTACTGTTCCTTGGAACTAATATTTTCGAATGCATTGTTTTGTCCTTTATATTTTGAAAGATGAACAATTTGGTGGTTTTTTTCCTGAAGTTACTAGATTATATTTTTATGCCATTTATTTTAGCTATACCAATGTCTGTGAAACATCTGGAAAGAATCTTTGGACAGAATTGAAATCCCAATTTAAAACTCTGACTAAATTTTTTTTTCTAGAAGCCAGTTCTCCTTCCACTGCTGATTTGTTTTAATTTTGACAGGATTCTGCAAATGTTTAGTACGTTACTGAAATGTACTGGGAAAAAACAATTCAAGTAATGTCACCCAGTCTACTGCAAGTAGATTTCATACTCTTTTACTCTCATTCTGTAGTAAAATCAGATCTACTTATAGCTAAAAGGCTCTAAAGTACTCCTGCTTAGCTGGAAGATGGTGCTTAGTAGAGGCTAAGCTTCTATTTTTAGCTCTAGGGTGAAACTTCACACTAATAAGTCATGCACAGAGGAAATGTCATACTGAATGAAAGCAGAGTATTCCTCTGTGATTGCTCCAGAATGGCGAGCCCAGCTGAATGAAACACTTGCCCCAAGAAAAAGGATCCAGTTACAAAAACTGTGTTTGCCTTCTGGACACAAACCTGGGTACCTCCTGGTACTGATTTATCCTGCTATAAAGAAAGAAGCTCCTTGGGTTAATTTTTTTCCCCTGTTCGCTTGGGTAGGATTTATTACATCATCTCATGTTAGGAATGGGAACTGTATGAGGAATCCAAGAGGATTCTGTTCTTCATTGATTGGAAAGAGGTTTTCATTCTGTCATTGACACTGACTTCCTCTCAAAAATTACACAGTCTAGGATTATAGAAATCCTTTGTGTCTTGTCGTTATTTGATTCTCACTGGACAGTGAATTATATTAATCGTTTTAAGAGTTTGTGGGTTATACTTGTGGATTTTTGGTCTAGCTTCATAACTACTGTGCTAATTACATGAGGGGTCTTAGGACATCTTATGGTCAAATGCAGCTTTGTCAAAATCACTTAAGGTTAGGGACAAAAAAAGGAATAGATGGTAACATGCTAATGGAAAACACAAATAAATCAAAAGGTGCTTGAAAACTGATAGGAAAGGATGACTCTGCTAACTATGTCTACAAACATTTCTGGAGGCAATTGTGTTCTCAGAATTTTGGAAATCAAGTTTTTGCGCACCTTTCCTAAGTGCAAAGTTTGGAATCTATCTTCCTGACTGCGTTTGTGAAAGTTTCTACTGAGGCTTTGGCATGAAGCTAGCATGGATCTTGGACACTAGCATTTAGAAGAATTATCAGCGCTGGATTGCAATATTTTATTGGATGATACACAGCAGCAAAAAACTGCATTAAACCCTCCTTCTTGGCAACAAACCAACATTGCTGTGCAAGTGAACTGCTGTGTTCATTGTGTCTCTCAAAATTTGCACCCACTGTTTTTTGTCTAAAGCTTCCTAAACGTGTGGTAGATTGCTACGCACTGTGTCCCCTCCCCACTCAGCTGATGGTCTAAGGAATTGTCTTAATATCACAAATTCCCAAAGACATTAAGTTCACCTTTGCCTTGCAGAGGAAAGGAAGGGGAAAGCAGTTATGTCTCTGCTGTTTCTGTTTGTTTCAAAGAGCCTCTGGAGATAAATTTGAGCTGGTAGGTGTAAACTGCCTCTGCTTTCATCCAAATACTGCCCACTATTAGTTTTTATCTGTTTACCATGATCTCTCACAGTTAGTACCTGCTTTTTTATGATTAGACTTTTGTTTCTTTTCTTTCTTCTTTTGCCTTGCAAGTGATTCCCTATTAACAAATTCATAGATAATGTGACTTCACAAAGCTGCTTTTACTGCTACCATTTGCAATGCCGCACTGAAAAGACATTTTTGGGGCTCCTTGGAGTCTCATGTGCCATTCTGCTGGAGAATTTTGTATGTTGGAAAAGGTCAAGGTTCAGAAAAAAAAGTTTCTCTAGTCCTATTTTAAATCTGAAGTGTTACTCTAAATCAATTTACAATATGCAGGAAAGATTAAGGGGCTGGGGAAGGAATGCATGCAGGAAGAGAGTACTCTCCAGTCTGAAAATACATGAATATGACTTAGAAACAAGTCATATTCATTTATCTGTGCCAAGGACTAGCAGTCCCAGGAGATGCTACAGGGAACTGAGGAACATATTACAGACAGGCTGCATATGTTACTGACTGGCACTTCTGATCAGCCGTTCTCATGGCAGACAGGTGGCTTTAGTTGGTCTGTTCAGAGTCCAGCTATTTTGACTTTTCTATACATTTCTTTAAAACTTGCTTGTCTAAAGTGGAAACTCCCACTGGGTCTATTCTCACATCTGACGTGCACTGTTGGTCTGCCTTGCTTCCAATGTCTGCTCCATTTTGTCCATCTCTATTCATGCTGTTCATGTGAGCTGTTTGTTTGCAGAATATTATTCTGTTCAGAAACAGGCGAAGATGAGGACTTCAAATTCTTTTCAATCAAATAACTATTCACAAAAACAATCCTATTTTTTATCCTTCTGCCCTATTTCACTGGTAAATTAACTCAGAGTAATTTGGCTACCTTAGTAAAAGCTGGCTTTAAAAGGGATCTAATTAAAAAAACACAGAGGCACTTTTAAAACTTAAATTTTCATTTCCTCTTGTATTTAATTTTTGTTATTTTACATTTACTCAACTTATCAGTGGCACCTGTTTCTTAAGCTGAGGCATGTCAGAAGTGTGAAGGAGGAGCATTCCATCACTCTTGCCTCCGGTAAAAGCAGTTTGCCTTTTTTGGATAAATTAGAGGCTTTCCATTTCCAATGATGTCAATCTTGTAACTTTTATGGTCTTATATATAAATTGAAAGTTAAAGAAATATTTGAGCAGATGCAATAATTGCACATCTAGTATAAGACAGCTGATTGGAGAAGTGATTACCTTCGACTGTCAGATTCTTTCCCCGTTGCTGAAATTGCAGACTTCAGAAAGTTTTTGAAAGAATTAAAATCTAAGCATGGCTTTTTGTATTATTTTTCTTTTCCAAGGTGTATTGTTGTCACACATACAAGTTTCTGAAATCTCATCTATCACAGGTATAAAAGAGATTAAGAGGGAGATATTGTATTATGAAAACGAATCCTAATTTAGGAGTGCTGCAAATGACACCAGTACTTTTGCATGGCTGTGAGTCGACACTATGGATAGTGCTATTTGTAGCCTTAATGGAGAGTACAACGGGATGGCCATCCTCTGACATAATCCAGAATCTGTGGATAACTCAGAACCACCTGGCTCAAGCTGTGGAGCAAAGGGTGGCTTCTTGCTTCTAGAGCATTCAGTACTCACAAAAGATTCAGCTGAGGTGCAATCTTACAAGAAACTACAGGGAGGGTCCTTTTTTTGAGAACTGTCTGGCTTGAACTAAGTGATTTATTATGTTGAGTTTCTGCCCCGGTATTCAATCCATGTGTTTTTCCCTGGAGTGTGGACAGATCAGGTATGCTGAGTCCAGCCTGGGTGTGTGAGTTGTCTGTCTGTATAATCAAATGGGGGAAGTGAACTGTGGGAAAAACTGCAGCTTGCTATGGAAAAAAAGGGAGAAATTAGGTAATTTACTGTGAATCTATTTAAGCAGAGCTTCAGGGTCATGGTCTCACCTTTTGCTTTTATCTCCCTGGAGTCTCATGCTTGCCTGTTTACAGCTAATATATTGCTTTGTTAAGGGTTTGCTTTTCTTCAGCAGTGTCTGCATTTCAGTGACAAGTGAAATGATCCTGACAATACAGGTCTGATGTACACAGACTCTTTTGCAATAAGAGCAGAAGTGTAAGAGTGGTGAGTTTGCTCCAAGTTGTACTGTGTCGAATACAGATGAAATAGACTCCCTTAAACTGTAAAAGAAGAATATTTTTCCCTAGCTTTTTCCCTTTCAGGTACTTGACTTGAGTATGCAGAGTTATAGCTTATATTGTGAACTACTACAGTTATGTAGCTTGTTGTATAAAGCAGTTGACATCCTTGGATTCAAGTGGAAAATTATATTTCGGGATTCCTGCTTCTCATTGCTGCAGCTGAAGTACAAACAAGAAGTTTACATCCTCTGAACCAACACTGTGAGCTTGCTTACTCCTTCACTTACCACTGAACCTTTTGCCACTTTTGCTTAATTGACTGCTCAGAAAATGTTTTCAGGATGAGTGAGTGACCCTTGCTTGGCAACCATGGTAACATCCTGCTTGAATAGAGAAGACCACTCACATTTTCTACTTTACACTATCTGTATTATGCAGTACAATATATTTTCAGATGAAATAATTGTAACATCATATCTGTTCTTTTTATAACATTATATATATAACATTAATTATAACATAATACATGTCTATATTACTCAATTAAGTTGTCTGTAATATGAAATAGGAAAGAGATCCAAGGACAACACTTTTGAAACCTCTTAATAATAATGATTCTGTCCAGAAAAAAACAAAACAAAACAAAACAAAAAATTCCAAACCAAAACAAAACCAAAAAAAATGAAAGAAAAAAATGTGAATTCATTTGGGTATGTATGTTTGGCATCTTTTGACTTGATCTGTATATACACCACCTGGGCCTAGATTTGAGGCCTGACATGCATCTTCTGACAACTCTGAGTATACAACGTGGCAGAAGAAAGCAAAACACAGATGATACAAGGAATGAAAGAATCAAGATCTACCAGGGTAAAATAAATAGATGATGTATTAGAAACATGTAGAAAAAATACCTCAAGACCGTACCTAGTGACACACATCTTTTCACAAGCTCTCATTCAAAAAAACCAAAAAGCCATGTGAATCCTGATCAGTAACCTGATGTAACCTTTGGTGTACAAAGACAAGCATCATATCTTACAAAGAATAAGTTTTGAAGAATAGCAGGCCAAATTCTTCTTGAATAAATAGAATAAAAAGTAGGCTTATCCTCAATAAGGCAGCACAGGATTGTAGGTGCTGTCACTGGCAGGATGAAAGAATTTCCTTTCTCCCCACCTTCTCATGACAGCATTGAGGTTGCTCTGCCCTGCCATGGCAGCAAAGCAAGAACATGTCTTACAGTTCTGCTGTTTCCTTGTCTGGGAACATCTGGGAGCAGAGACGGTGCCGTGGATGTGCTCCAGTCCACACAGCATTTTTGGGCTGAGGTTGCTGCATAGAGTTATAACAAGCTGTTGCCCCTTTGTTTTGCAGGTGTGTTCATAGATGACAAAACAGGTGTGAATAGATCTCAAGGATGTCAGTAGACAGGGACTGTTTTCCAAGCTATTTGCGACTTTGATAGGACAGAGGAACCTCTTGTCTTACACTCTCTCTCCAAAGCTGTTTCTCCTTGAGGTAGCTGTTGTCCCTTGCATAGGGACAGAGAGTGTTGCGAGGACCTTCCATTCACATCCCAGGGACACAGTAAGTTCATACAGATGTACAAGCAAGGGGCTTGAAAGCTGTAGAGGGCACAGATCCACTTAGAGCCTGCGGAGCAAAGTGACTCCCAACAAGATGTTCTTACCCACTGGTAGTCCATGTAGCCAAGAATAAACATTAGAGGGTAAGGATTGACTCTCTGCAGGTGTTGTGGTGGCCCTGCAGACCAGGCATGACAAAGTCATGGTCTTCCAGAGGCAAAGTAACAAGGCTACCTTGGCGGGAGGAGCTGCGATGCATGATGACGTTCCAGTTCCCTTGGCAGTCAATGAATGGTATCAGCAGCCTTCCCTTCTGCAAGTGGTTTCTTTTCCCATTTAGAAACAACTCAATTATAACTCTTCCTGGGCATGGCATGAGGTAATTTTTCCTTCCCTCATATTAATGTCTGTCATCTGCCCTTTTGTCTCGCTAATGATTCTCAATCAGTCTGCTGTAGCAGCTCTGGATACGCTACCTGCTCCTGTCTTGGTAGGCACTGCTGGAAGGTAACACAGCAATAACATGATTCATTAGGAAAGCTTCATGTAGGAATAGCTTAAATATGATATCTAAAAGCTAGACACGTTGGCCAGCCTTGTCACAAACAAAATACTGTTCTTATTTCTTTAGCGCTAGACTGTGGCTTGGATTAAGCGTTTCTGCAATAGTGTAAATGGAAATAAAATTTGATTTTACTTTCTAAATATTGTGATCATGAATAGGCGAAATGGGCAAGGGGGAGAAATTGCAGTTTTCTCCCTCCCCAGAAAACACTCTGTTTTAAAAATAACCTATGTTTAATGTGAACATACAGGATTGTTTTGCAAAAACTATGCCTGAAGCAAACCACTTGTTCAGAAGGAGGCACCTTATGTATGTATATATATGTGTATATATATATATTTTTCATATATATATATATGGTATATTTCAAAAGTTGCAGCCGTGGAGGGGATTCACCAGTAAGGGGGAAACACAGCCCAAGGAGCACTGCTGACCAAGCCCTCTTGCCAGGCTGGGAAGCTAAGGGAGATGGAGGGAAAGGTCAGTTGTGTGCGGCTGAGCTGAGTCAGAGGAAAATGATCATCCTACAAAGCAGGGGGAAGTGAGCTTAATGCACCCAGTCCTCTCCATGGATTGATCTGAGACTAGTGTGACCATGAGTAAATTTGTGCCTTTGGAATGTAATCTGACCTTTTCTGACTAATGAGTCACAAATGATGATAAATAAAACCTCTTACTGCCTTATATTTAAAACTAATCCTTTCTTGTTTTTAAATGTTGAAAAACAAAACTCACCCATAGCTTGACTTCCTTAATTTTTAAATTCATTTGCATAGGACATGTTATGAAAAACAAAGATTATTCACTTTTTAGTTTTCAGCCTTTACACAAACACTTTTTTTTTTTTTCTCTTTTTGTGATCTGCTTGGATTATTTGAATTAACTTGGAAATCCATGCAGTGTGTCAGCCTCTAGATTATATATTATCTGTCTCTCTTTCTTCTTTGCAGGCAAGGACTGGTTGCCACAGCTGTTTGTATTAAAGCCATGGTTCTGGACGATGTACCCTCTAAAGCATGAGCTTTTTTTAATGCCACAGCAGATTTTAAAATTGTATTCTGCCTGTGACTCAGGTTCGAAATGCATCTTTTTGAACAATATCTTCAGGGTATACAGCTGTTGAAACTTCAAGAAGTGTGACAGTGCATTCAGCTTCTATCAATCACTGATGGATCTGACCTTTTTTCAGTTGACTGAAGTAAGAATCCTTTTGTAAGCACTTTTCCACTTCTCACAGGGACAAGGCTTCTTCCCCCCACAAGGTTCTTCGGCTTTTGGTTGGAACCAGAGGTCCTTAAAACCTTCCTTCAGCTAAGATAATTCATCATAAACACCTAGGAGGCAAAGGCGCGCTCAATTTGTTTTTCTTGTCTTTTAAAAAAAAAATTAGATTTTTTTTTATTTATTTAATGAAAGGCAGGTTTTTAATTCTTAAGGGATTTACTCTTTTCCTTATACCTTAGTTTTCTTTTTCCCATCCCAAATGCCAGCCAGTGGGGAAGTTGTTTAATTTATGTATTCTGTCTTCTTCTGAAAGCAATCTTCCTCTTTTGTAGAACTGGGTAGCATCCACTAATTATTTTTTAATTTATTAAAAGATCATTTGTTCATGTAGAACAAGAATCATGGGAAATACTTTATTTTTTCAACTGTGTAAAAATGGTGAACAAAATAAAGATCGGCATTTATAGATGTCACAGGGGAGGTGCAAAAAGTCTTTTTAAGAAGCACATTATCTGAAAATTCTATTACTAACAGAGCTAATAGAAGTATATAAATACTCAGACCCCATGGAAAACCCCAGTAAAGGCTTCCAAAGCAATTTTCAGGAGGCGTCTTCCATGGTGCTACATACTGGTCTTTAAATCCTCCACAATGATTCAAAAAATTCAGTGGTGTAAAACTAAAAATTAAATGTTTACATGAGAAAGAGAATCTAACTTGAAGGTTCTTTTCCAATCTGAAGGTCTTACATCCGCACAAATAACCTCTTAGTCTCACAGATTCTGCTGTCAGTGTCCTTTACACCCTGATATGAGATGGGAGGAAATATAAAGAATGTAGACTCTTTAGTTCTGTGCTCTTTCGTTTTTTCTCTGGAACCTGCAAGTATGAAAGTCCCATAAAATAAACATAAAAGAGAAAGAATCTCTCCTGCTTCTGCCCCGTGCTCTTCCACCGTTCATAGGGGGCTGTATTGGGCGTTTTGCCTTCTGATTTATAACAGTTTTCTGAATATAGAAGCATCCAAAGTTATTTCTGACCTTATAGTAGAAAGCCCAGGTCTCAAGGGGGCAGCAGAGTACATTTTGGCCCATGGTTTCTTGAGTAAACAAATGTTTAAAAAGTATATCTGACCATTATGTCAGGTTTTGTCAAACTGTTCTTCCTGATCAAATTATTCCTCCCAAGGGAAAGTCTGAAATCTGAATTCAGTAAAAAGTTTGAAATGCAATAACTACATTATTAAAAATAGCCTTTTGCTTCTTAAAAATATATTTTTATTTTTCATCTAAATAATGACAAAAGAAATGCAAAGGAAAACATTTCCTCTCAAACAAAATGCTCTCTCTAAAAGAAATTGGTTTTAAAATTTCTCTTGGGGTGTCAGTGAACTGACAATATCAGGTATTCACGAAGCTTTCTCTATGTTTTTCCTCAATATCTTTGGACACTCAGTATTGCCATCATTGTTGGATTTGTTTGTTTGTTTGTTTTTCCCCAAAGAGAAATGAGGAGGAGGGGAGTGGAGCTGGAAAGCTCAGACTGTTTTATTAGTTCCTCATTTCTTTTCCTCTTATCACTTTCTGTTGTGCAACTCTTTTGAAAATAATGAAAATGGGTTTCCTCACTTCCAGCCGGGGCATTTTATCTAATTGAAAGCAACCAGCAGGTGGTTCTTGTAAATCTCATTAGCCTATGATTGTTTTTGACACCTCTTTGAAGGAATGCTCCACTACCTGACAACTGGAAATACACCCCATGCATAGGTTAATTGTCATGGATTAGAATACAGGGAACACTAACATTTTCACGTTTCATTTTCTAAAGGGAGGCTATTTTAGCAACCAAAGATAATTTTACTCTCTAATTTGCAGAGTATGTTGCAGCCTTGGTACCAAACACAGTTTCCAGTGGTGATACAGCCACTGAACAATTTTCTAAAATCTATGTCTGTGTCAGAACATGAAGATGAAGATAATTCTGGTGTGTCTGATCACATGCCAAAGGGCAATTTTGTAATTCCGTGGAGAGGAGCCAAGAAGAAGAGAGAAAGAGAACAAGAGAGCTATTTGGGCAGTGATGTGGAGAGAAGAAATGTACTCATGTTCAGTCACTCTTCAGTGTCTGCCCCTGGGTTGTTTCTTGCCCTTTTTAAAGCTGTGGAAATCCTAACCTGCTGCCATCATTCCTACTAGGAACCCACTGATGAGAGATCAAAACATCTGTGTGGGTGTGGTATGACCCTGAAAATCCTCTGAGCACTTCAAGAAGATTGCTCAGGTCAGAACTGTGGCATTCGATTACACTGGTACTATAATACACACTCTGAAGGAAATATTTGGAGTCTCTTGTTTCAGTTTAAGTGTAGGGGGATGCTTTTAGCCTAAAAGAACTGAGAAGAGTTATTTTTATGATTTTCTCAGAGTGATTGCTATGAATGTATGACCCACAAGAGTAGTTGTTGTCTAGGGTTCTTTTTCATATGTATTTGTATTCTGACTTGTGTTGCTGTATATCTCCTAAAGCTTTCAAGAGATACTATATACATTTACATAAGCAAATGCATATTCATGGTATCATAGAAAAATATATAAAAATGTTGACATAACGTACAACTGCCAGTGCAATGTTTATGTTCTGGCTTTTCCTCATGCATAAAAAATGAAACATGCAAGTAAGCTAGGGAAGACTTTGCACTGAACAAAGAACCAGAACAAGCATGGCACTTCTCAGCTCATGTCCAAATTGGTAGAAAGAAGAATATTCAAATAGTCAAGGCATTCTGGGTCATGAGGAAAATATTGTTTGCAGACAAAGTCTTCAAAACTCAACATACAACACAAATCATTCCTTAACGTCAATGAGTTTCCCATTTCCTGATGGTGTTTTTGTTTTCCAAAACATTTAATTGTATCACCTGAGGGATTAGCATGTTGTTATATTGCTTATTTTTGCTTCTGCTTTTCAACATATTTGGTAAAACAGATTCTCAATTAAAGATAACAAGTGGGTGTATAATGTGATTTTCATAGTCTGTTATATGTTAGGAATGACAAAGATTTCACTTCTCAGCATTCCCTCTATGTCCATAAAATAGTATGACCCTGAAATAATTTTCATAAGGTTTCCCCTCTGAAAAATAACCATGCTCCAGTATGCTCTCCTGTGTTAAGGAAATAGTGAATCTACTCTGCTCCAGTTTCTCCTTCCTTTTTAGACTAAGGTGAATGATATGTCAGAAGAATCATTCTAGGTCTGTCTCCAGGGAGTTCAAAATCTGTTTTCCAGTATGGGGAACTAAAGAATTAATCTTTGGACAATGAGGACAACAGTGCAATTAACCTGATCTAGTATTTACAGCTGCATCACCAGATTTGGTATGTTATTGGCAAAACAATCACATAAAAGGTGATTTCAAGGAGTGAGACTTTATCATCAGTGTTTTATTTATTAATTCAAGTGGTTTGGCATAATACAAAGCTTTTTTTTATCACATGAGAATGAAAACCACTTCACTGCTGTAAACAAGCAAATGCAGATATTTTTGTAAAAAAAAAATAAGGTTGCAGATACATAGCTAAAAATTTTAGGGATGCATAGTTGTTTGTCTGTAATACTACACCTATGTAAATGTGCCTAGCACATCCCCATCAGTCTCAGAGCAGTTGGAGTGAAAAACTCCAAGAGCTGATAAAATGGAAGTATTAAATATGTCTTGAGAACTGAGCTGAACCAGGAAGGAAATTAAGTGTTTTAAATGAGGTACATGGCTGATGAAGCCTTGAGCCAGCAGCCCAGACTGTACTTAGGTGAGGCAGAATACTTAAGATGAGTTTGTATCAGATACAGAGAAATGTAGGCAGCAGCTTCAAGATGATAATGGGATTCTGAGACTCAGAGCTTGTCTAGTCTTTAAATTCTTTTTTTCATTTTTTCTTCTTTCTTCTTTTTTCTTTTTTTCTTTTTTCTTCTTTTTTCTTTTTTTTTTTGACTTCATAATGTGTCCCATCCCTGCAATCTAGAATTCTTACACCCAGACTTCAGTAAGATGGAGGCAAACAGAAGCATTGTGGCAAATGAGAGAGCTCCAGAAGTGTTCAAACCAGTGAAGACAGAGGCCACAAAAAGATGCAAATGAAATATCAAGAGACAAAAATCTCTTGAAGCTCAGTTTTTCCACCTGTCCTTGTGGAAGACATTCAGTAAATGAGAAGAGTTCCACAGCATCTTGGGCTGATCCTGTTTTCAGTAGTCAATCACTTAAAATTATATTACAGATGTGATTATTCTGATTGACTAGTAATTATGCCTGGAGCAGCAGCAGCAGGTACACGGTAGCATTAAACATCAGGTTTTATAAAAGGAATGTTTCAGTGACTCACTGAGATGGTTTCCTCACAGATATTGCTGCCATCTAAAGTGACAGTAAAAGACTATCTAGGTCTGCTCTTGCTATCACGTGAACATCTTCACTATGGTCCAGAGATGGAGGTGTGGATAATGTGCCTGCACGTACACTTGGACTACAGAACCTTTGGCAACTGGACCCAGCAGATGTGATGCTGCTGTGAATCAGATCAGTCCCCATCTCCCAAAACCGCCACGCTTCAGCATCAGAGCCCCTTGACACAGAGCAGGACAGAAGGGTATTGGTGGCCTGATCCTAATAGCTGTTCCTGCTGATTCTGGACTGTCATACATGTTATATACAAGGAAAATAAACAAACGCAACTTTCACTGGCCTAATCACACTGATAAGGAAAATTCTACCTCAGTTTCCCCAGGGAGTAGTACAGTGCTTGTCTTACATTAGGAATTCATTCAGATTGACCCAGAGCAGTAGCTGACAAAATGCTGTGAGAATTATAACAGTTATACATAGTAAATCCAAAGAAATATATATTGATTTTCATTCATACAAAATTAGAAATCTCCCTCAGTTTGCTAAAACCATAATCCAGTAGGAACTGTCAAAGCAAGCATCATCTGGAAAACATCATCTTTATAAAATGATTGCTACATACAGGTTAATAGTGATTCTTAGACCCCTTAACTTTATGCCTAGTGGAAATTACTTTGAATAATTCCTGGAGGGTTTCATGAGGATGCTATTGACTTGAAGAGAGGTTCAGAATGCACATATCTGAAACAAAACAAAAAAAATTATATGGATTATTTACTACATGGAACTAGACTTGACACAAGATCTGAAATGATCAGTGTTGCATTAAAGAGTTTGGCAGCAACTAATTGACTTCATGTTTTGTCTCTCAAAGAGCAGTTCAACTAGTGGCAAAAATGTGTTTCAACCAATGTTTGGGTTGACTTAAGAAATACCAGTAATGCATGTTTTGATTTTGAAAGACACTGGAAGGTGGGGAGGGGGCAGGGGGCATGGCAAGAGTGAGTCTTGTATGCAGAAAAAAACCCCAGGTATTGTTTCACTCTTCTGCTTATTACTATATTATCTTCTTGATGCATACGGATTTTTTATTTTTTCCATGTTTTTGTAGGAATTCAAGTTAAGATGTTGAGCTGTGACTATCACATCTTCCCTCTCCTCTTCCCTCTCCTCTCCTCTCCTCTCCTCTCCACTCCTTTCCTCCCTTTACACACACACTTTTCTTTCCTTTTTCCT
>VYXC01005554.1:95501-149689 GCA_013397175.1 Platysteira castanea | reverse complement strand
CCTCTCCTCTCCTCTCCTCTCCTCTCCTTTCCTCCCTTTGTAAAGAGCCATTTTTTCCCTTTTTCATTTTTTTTTTGCATTTCATTTGTTCTCCATGAGCTTTCCAGAATAATTGCTAATGGCTCTCAGCTTACTTTACTCAGTGTTCAAGTACCTTCTTAATTATTTCAACAGGCTTTCCAGTTTCAGTGAGTTACAAGTGAAAATATTTTATAAAGAAACAAGGCTTTATGAAATTCTGGGCTCAGCCTGTTCTCATTCTTAAATTTACACATATATAGATCTATCTACATTTACGTCTATGTCTATCTATAGCTATAGTTAAATCTCTGTTTACATAGATATATAAGTATATAAAAGATAATATGTGTTCCAAAGAAGAGGATTGCACAGGAGTTGAGGCATCTGTATTTTCCCAGCAGTGGGCACACTTCCCTAATTTTTATAGGTGTAATTTTAACACAAGAGTTTTGCCTTTCAGTATATATTGGTATTGCTCCATATGGGTGTCTGGAATGTCATGGAGATGGAGGCTACATCTCAGGTCTTTTTCCACTTCCCACTTGTTCTAATCCACTTAGTGCACATAGGAATCAGTAATAGAAATCTGCTAATTCAGTGACATATGCTTCTGAATGTTTCAATTCTAATACTGTGGCAGAAAAGATCATTAGCTCAGTATCTTTTAAATCCAAGATGCTAAACCTGTGTTACTCAGGTGAAAAGATCAGCTAAGAGGTGGCAGCAATTTAAGGGTAAAGTAATAAAGGATGCTAAAGTCTTCTATCTGATGGCCCATCCCAAGGGGAATTTTTCTTAGGGAAAATGGTAACTTAGAAGCTCTTTCAAAAGCCAGCTCATTGCAGAATTGCCCAAAGAGCTGAAAGAAAATGCCATATTCAGCTGTGTTATGAGTCAGGAAGTTACCCAGGATGATTTTCAGATAAAGATAGAACATTAAAATAAAAGATAGAGAGGAAGAGTAGACAAAGAAGAACCTCAAATAGGACAGTGAAGATGAAGGGTTTTGGCAGACCTAATATCTCTCTAAATATGAGTTGCCCCTCACTGCCATAAGTGAGGTTTTTTTTGATCCTGACAGCCCTTAGAAGGCAGAACAAGTCCTGAAAGAGAGCACATTTTCTCTGAGGATTACCTAGCCCAGGAGCTACTGCTACCTGGCCATAACAGATAATTAGTGCCTTGTTTAACATGAGACTTGATCCTAACAAAAAGGGAATATCAAAAACCTCTATGCTGCTTAGAGAAAATAAGAGAATATCTACCATGAGAAAATTAGTACATGAAGGAGTCCTTGTCAGCCTCTCCTATCTGCTATTACTTGCACTTTATAGGAGCCTTCACTGAGTGACCAACTACGTGCAGATATTTTATTTGCATGTGCAGTATCCCTGAAGTTATAAGGGGTTTTGTCCATGAAGCTGAGAAAATTAAGATGGTTGGAAAAAGCCTTGCTAGATTTTCATGCATAAAATGTATTTACTCGTTATCAGAAACAATAAATCTTGGGAGGAACAGCTCCAGACATTTTCTCCCAGCTGTCATATAATCTTTTTCCTCAAATCAATAGCACCTTATGCAGCAATGCATCAGACACTGGGCAGTTATATTGAGTAGTTATTAAATTAGATTCTCATCCATCCACATCTATTTGTATTTCATTCTCTATCCTATTCCTTATTCAGGGATAATGGATAATGAAGCTAGGGGAGTTTTTGCTGGGCTTTCCAAAGGCAGCTGGAAGCATTACTTGTGACCATAGTCTGTCTTTTTGTGGGAGATGAGTAACTGGGTTTTCAGAACCCTTTGAAAATTGGACTGGCAGAATTTGGATTTGTTTCTGACAAGTATCTAACAGAAGCTTCCTCTAATCTTCATGTTAAAAGACAGCACTGGAAATGCTTAAAAAGTTATCTTACTTCAGAAGTGAATCTCTAATTATCAAAAGTCAGCTCAATTGGTGATTAAGTTTTTTCTGAACTATCTCAGTTTTCTGATGCTGGAAATTTGGGAGGAGCATATAAAACAAATTTTCTTTTCCTTTATGTTTACACTGTTAATTCAGGCTTAGGATATACCAGTAAGTTCATACTAAAAAATCCACAACTAATCAAAGAAGCAACAGCAAAAAAAACCCCAAAACCCATCCCACCCCCCAACTTACTTAGGTATATTTCTTTAGAAGTGATATTTTATTCCTTGGAGAGTTTTTCTCCTTGGAGAAATACTAAAGATTGCTTTTCATCTGAGATGTTAAAGTGTCCTGGTTTTGGCTGGAATAGAGTTAATTTTCTTCCCTAGCAGCAGGCACAGTGCTGTGTTCTGGGCTTGGTATGAGAATAATGTTGGCAAGACACCGATGTGCTGGTTGTTGCTGGGCAGTGCTTACCCCAAGTCAAGAACTTTTCAGTACCAGAGAGCAGGTGCACAAGAAGTGCAGAGCGGGAGAATGGTTGGGACAGCTGACCTGAACTGGCCAGAGGGAAATTCCATATCACAGAGCATCATGCTCCGTGTACAAACTGGGGGGAGTTGCCTGGGAAGAGCTGATCACTGCTTAAGGGATGGGCTGGGCATAGGTCAGAGTCGTGAATAATTGCTTCGTACTTTCTTTGTGTTTCTTGGGTTTTATTCCTCTTTCTCTTTTTCCCGTAGTTGTTATTATTAGTCTTATTATTCAATTATCAAGCTGTTCTTATCTCAACACATGGGCTTTGCCTTTCTCTGCTTCTTTCCCCCATCCCACTGTGGCAGGGAAATGAGCAAGCAGCTGTGGTACTTAGTTACAGTCTGGTGTTAAACCATGGCACAAAGAGAAAAAAGAAGGATTCTTTTGTAGAGAAATTGCTGAATTTCATAATAGCAGAATTCAGGTGAATATTAAATTTCTTAGGACATATATTGTATTTTTGTTTGCTTGTTTTTTGTTTGAGAAATGAAAGTAAAAGCAAAAAAAAAGTATAAGAAATACCCAATAGGAACTAACAAATGAAGTGCACATATTCAGGATGCTGAGTATCCTCCACATTTCAATATGAAATTATAGTACTCACATCTTCCTTTATGTTCCCAGCATCTTTCTAGAGTAGAGGTATTCTTTGAGCAGTACATACCAAGAGGTCATAAAAAGTTTAAAGGCATAGAAAATATCAACTTTTTTTCTCAAAATATTTGTGAATCTTGGAAATTAATAGAACACTTACTGTAATCCATTTTGAATAGCTCCGATCATAAAACCAAATAGTCATAAAAATCATAAGGAAACAATAGATATGAAGGAAAAATACAGATTGCTCTCAGGGTCAAATCCCTGACTAAAATGCAATAGATCCACTGAGTTAAGAGAGTGACCATGATTTACAATGACCAATGATTTGCCCTCTCTGACTTGCACTCTAACCTTCACTAATGCCCGGTACCATTGATTCTCTTTTTTCTCTGAGACACTGATTTCAGAGGGGAATTGTGCCCATGAAAGCAGGGCAGAAAAGGGCCCTTCCAATTTGAGTTGCCATTTCCCAGATGTGGGAGTGCAGTGTATTAATCAGAACAATCAATAGTCCCCTGACCCTCAATGCATCCCACTCAACAAAAAGACATCACCTCTACTTTTGATTAATCAGTGCCAAGTATCCATTTCTGAAATTAGTCCCTCTGAGAAACAGTTATACCAAGCAGATTTAGGGCCTGGTTTGCACTCCATTTGGGACAGTTTCTAGATGAGGATGCTCTTTTTAAGTGCTTGAGAGTCTAGAAGCCCAAGAGAGTACTTCCACTCTGTACAGTGATATGTGTGGGTCTGTCCCCTCAAGGATCTTCTCTCAATAAATTCATCACTCAGTCTGCACTGATAGGGATGATTGTGTTCACCCAGACACAGGACCTTGCGTTTGGTGCAACCACCAGTACCAGTAAAGACTGGGTGATGAGCACACCGAGAACAGCTCTGGGAAGAAGGGTTTGGGGTTACTGATGGATGAAAAGCTGGACCCAGCAGTGTGTACTCACAGGTCCAAAAAACCAGCCTGTGCTGCACCAAAAGAAGCATGGCCATCAGGTTTGGAATTCAAAGTTTTGAATGATGGATGTGTTCAGTGCAGAGGCTTGCACAGCAGTCAGCACTTGCCAGCTTTTCCCTTGTTACCTACACAATGAATCAACTTAATGAGAGAAGGTAAAGTTCAGCATTGCAACAAATGCTTTCATATGCCACTTCTGAAACCTGCCCTATTACTCATTTAAGCTGGTGAACTCATTTTCTCCCAAAGACTCACAGAGAAAGAATTATTTTTTCTCCTTCTTCAATGTTACTGTTTACTTTTATGCCTGTCGGTCACTTTAATGTCAGTGGATATTTTAGACTTCTTCCTTATCTTAATGAATCTGCCAGCCAAGGAGGATGTGAGTATTAAAAATAGAACACCTTTAGTGCCTTGTATGGTTGGGGTTTTAGGATTTAATATCAAATTATCCTTTCTTAAATTTTTTTTCTTGTTGTTGTTACAAGCACTTCTGCATATTAGGAAACAACAGTATGTTAATACAGATGTCATGATCAATACCAGACTGACTAATTCTGGTACAAAATGAAATGAAACTTGGGTAAAATGACTATACAATCCCCCCACCCCTTTTATTTGTTGTTGCTTTTTCTTTTCTTGCCTAAAATTTTTGTATGAGAGTAAAGCCTGGTCAGTTAAATAATCCCAAAGTGTCATGTGATAGAGTAAATGAGACTTTTTATTGTGTGTGTGCATTCAGCTAATGATTGCTGGAGTGAAGAACAGGAAGCAGAATCACAGCATGATGTTGCAAAATTAGTTTTTCTGTGAATTTCTCTGGTTCAAGTGAAGAATGTACACTTCAATCCCTGTGCATAGCAGTTTCTGCATTCATTTTAACTAGCACTTGCAAGAAAATGCCAGTATATTGAGGTGCCCCAATTAAATTTTGTTGATGCAGTGAACTTCTTTATGGCTGAGCAGTGCCACTGCTGGCAATTAGACTAACAGCATAGCATACATCACTCAGAAATAATCAGTTGACTTTTGCATGGCAATAGGAGGGAATCTCAGATGTTAAGCACTATTCCAAACAACTCTTTTTCAATTATTCCACAAGTTTTCAAGGAACATGCCCATCTTCATTTATTTTAATCAACGAAGTGAAGGACCTCTCTTAGAATATTTTATTATATGCAAAAACACTTAGAAATCATGTAAGCAGATGTTATAAAAAGAATGGATATGCTTATCTAGAGAGTACAAGAAAAGACATGAGAAAGATAACATTACTTCCCTTCTTCTCACCCCTGAAAAAGAAAGAAATGACATTTTGAAAAATATATTGCTTACCAAGTCAGTTCCTTGCATTCAGTAACCCTAATTCTATCTAGATACTGTGCTGCCTTAGATAAAACTTAATGGCTTTAGGGTGATGTGCTCAAGGTGATATGAAGATCGAGAGGATAGGAAAATGAGAGGAAAAAAGGAGAGGTTTTCTTATATTTTGATAAAGTTGAATCAAAAGAATAAGTCCTATTTGTGCTTGTCGGACTACACTGTGCCTGGCAAGCAAGGTTTGCCAGGTCTCTGATCTGAATGAGTAACATCCTTAGGTTTGTTATCTGGCCTGGTGTTCAAACAATTAATTTAATCAGTAAATGCTGTACCCATAGATGGCACCCAAGATGGTGCATTTTGTGGGACAAACATGCTTTACTGTCCTGCCATAGAAATGGTCCCTGTGAACCTGAGGGCTGTCCATGGGACACCTCCTGTGGCCAGGCACATTTTAGGCAAGGGACAGTGTTTCAGAGCATGGCACCTGGTCATCGTCATCTTTAGTGACCGGAAAATCTCAGAAGCTCAATTACCATTCAGGACTTTTAGGTATTTGGTGAGAAAGGGCAAGATTGATGCTGCCTAATTTTAGTCGCTAATGATGGAGTCACTGCAGAAGAAATTGCCATTGGTTGGCCACCTACTTTAAATATCTGTTTCGGTGAGGTGGTACTGACTTAAAGGAGCTTATTTCTCTTTTCTGACTGTAAAGGAAATCTAGATGACTGCGTGAGATCCAAATGCAATACTGACTTACACATTTGGTTAGATGAATTGTGCCTTAAATTTTTCAGAAAGTCTACTTTTGAATGCACAGATATCTCAAGAAATCTATTAATCAGCTCATCAATGTCCCTTTCTTTTAAGAATCATTCGACTGTGTTTGAATTACATCTGAAATAGCAGTAGAGTTTGAATTGCAACTTTCAGCTGACTCATCATGTTCAGAGACGTGATTCTGCTGATGAAACCTTTGTATTTAAGTGAATGTATCATTAGAAGTAAAAACTATCACAGCCTCAAGCTTCCTCATTCAAAGCGGACCTAAAGCTGGAAGATGTGCTGAGCTGTGCTTGAACAACCTCAGTGCACTGGCAGATTTTCTGAACTTTGAGGTTTTTTTACACTTTTTCTAGCTCTCAAGTCCTCATTCTAGTTTTCCTAAGTTGAGTTTACTGAAGGTCTGCCAAACCTAGAAGATCTCTGGCTTTCTGGACTGTGTTTTGTGTTATTCCTGATTCGTGTGACAAGATCACTCACTGCCTTATCCTAGTAGCAAGGAGGGCAAGAGCTGTCACTGAAGGGCACATCTGTGCTCTGTGCTGCACATATGGACAGCTTTGATTCAGGCACAGGAGGCAGCTCCACCTCAGGACGCTTGTGCTTTATGGCGTCCAGTTTATCCCACTTTTTTCTCTGCTGATGAATCTTCAATCTGCTTCTTTAGGATAGCAGACGTTAATGAGGAAGGAACCTCTCACTTCCCAGAAGGTATGAATCTGCTTTCTATGCTTCATGGACGCCCACACACAAGTATGCCTCTGGACAAGGTGGACAACACACCACATGGCAAAGCATCTGCCTCACACGTTACATTTCCAGAAAGCAAAACGGCTTTTCTGCTTTCCTCAAAGTTTATCACCCTGTGTCTGCAACCAACCTTTCATGTTCACTTTGACTTTTGTCCTGTGGCTCAGTCCCTATCCAGATATGCTTCTTCCCAAAACACTGATTTCAGGAAATGTAAGTCACCTCAAACCTGCAATTGAGAACAAGCTGCATTTTCTGTGCTGCGTTTTTAACGACATAAAGTTTTCCAGAGCACTGACTACTTTAGTAATGGCATATATTTTCCTATTAGTAAATAGGTCACTGGTGAAACTGAAGTGCGAAGTCAGACCAAATTCTGCTCATTCCTTTCTATTTTCTACTGGACCTTGAAACAACTTCTGACACTGTATTAGGTTTGAGTGGCAAGATTTTGGTAGTGACAGAGCTACAGGGGTGACTGGGAGAAGCTTCCAGAAACTTCCCCATGTCCAACAGAGCTGATGCTCTGGGACATGAACCCACTGCTGGCTCAGTCTGACACCATCAGCAACAGTAGTAGTGCCTCAGGGATAACAGATTTAAAATGAGAAAAGCAAAAACACCTGTGAAAATGCAGTCAAAGAGAGAAGTGAGAATACGTGAGAGGAACAGCCCTGCAGACCCCAAGATCAGTGAAGAAGAATGGGGTGGAGCTGCTCCAGGCCCCAGAGCAGAGATTCCCCTGCAGCCCCTGGTGCAGCCCAGGGTGAGGCAGCTGTGCCCCTGCAGCCCATGGAGCTCCTCATGGAGCAGAGATCCACCTGCAGCTCCTGGAGGATCCCATGCCAGGGCAGGGATGCCCAAAGGAGGCAGTGACCCTGTGGGAAGTATGGAAGATAAGAAACTGCAAAATCGTTGGTTGAAAATAAAAACAGATTCTGAAGCTCTTTCAAATGGCATAGAAAAAGATTCAGTCCTGATTTACTAGGGACTATCTCAATCAAAATCTATTTATGCACTCATGCCTGTAATGGCAATGTACAGAGAGAAGACTCCCATAGTCTTATCATTATCCATTACTACTCGTTATAATAATAATGTACAGTGAGTTTCTCTGCCCATTAAAAGAAGGCTGATGTACTGTAGATGCCTTAAGCATAGATACTGGAATAATGCAAGAATGTTATAATTACTTTGTTTTGCTCTTCCTCTCCTAGAGAATTCTGTGCCCCCCCCACCCTTTTTTCCCCCTCCTTGCCTAGTTTAGGGAAAATTAGAAAATTAACAGTGTCAAGTATCAGTTAACTGCCTTTCAATCTAAGGGTCTGAAAATTACAAGTAACTTTAAAAAATTGCTTATTTTAGTTTAAAAAATGTCAGAGAAAATCAGGGTTGGAAACACAGTCCATGGGAAAGTTTATCTTCCTTATTTCCTTCTCCTCCTTCTCATTTACCTTCCCTTTACTATGCAATCTAAACCAAGTTGGTGCTTATTCAAGATGCAATGCTTGAATGTTCTTTGATCACTTCCCGTTATACTCTTGTCATCATTTCAGGGTTCATGTGGCTCACTTGCATTAGTCATAATCAGCTCAGTGAGATTTTTTTTTTCAGCTAGATAAAGAAAATCGCATGGGCCAAGGGATGTCCTTATACCTTCAAGTGAGACAGTTTTCAGGAGGGCATTTTGCATGAAGAGCTAGTTTTTTATAAGTTCTCTGGTGCCAGCCAAGGTATGGAAATATCCTTACTCGATGTGGTCACCTTTTCTTTACCTTTTACCTCCTACCATGCTCCAGTCCAGTGCTGTAGTGGGAACCTGGAACCCCAACTTCTCCTGCTGAAGCCCAGAGCACGTTCATGAGCTTTATGCAAAGTGGGAATAGATGGTACTAATTTTTCCCATGCAGCCAGCTATCATGACTCAGCACATTAAGCTTGGAAAACTAATTTGAAATTACAGAATAAAAGGCATACAAATAATATGGAATAAACAGCATTACTAAAATGCTGTTTTGATTGCTATAAACTCCCATATTTTAAGACTATTTGGCCTATGTATACACAACAAATTCATCCTCCAAACCCCACCAGTTTCCCCTGCTTTTACGAAATTAGTCTCTCCACCCCGGCATGCATACTCCCCAGCCCTGCTTTCCTGCCCTGCACTGTCCAGCAGATACACTCGAATGGGCTAAATTTTACCTGATTGTACAAAAATGAATTTATGCCAGGGTTAATTTTCCCCCAGCTGTATTCAGATATCAGAGATAAGCTACTCAAGAGCATAATTCATTGCAAATCCTCAGAGGTTCTCTTAGGAGGAAATCTTATGCTTTTGTCCAAGACCAGCAACTCCCTGTGCACAAAAATGCACTCTGAATAGTAAGATGTCCTTTATTCTCATGCGAATTCTCTAAAGGTCAGCTTAAGCAGGCTGACACAGCTATAACTAGGGAAATTTCTCAAACTGATGGCTCATTTTATTTTAAGAAGGGTGTTTAGTCAACAGATAAGACAGTACTAAGAGCTTGGCACAGCAGCATGTAATTAATGGTTGCAAAGCACTGTCAGAATTGAAGCTTTGACAGGCCACCCCATCTGCCCTGGAGAAATGTGACTTTATGGTGCTTTCTCATTTCTTTCTTATGGGCTGTAATTCCACCTTATTTTTAATTCTAATTCTTTATTTATGTTTATGTAATTGCAAGCTGCTCATTCAGTATTTCTCAAGCTGATAAATGGTAACTGCTCAGATCCCTGCTCTCAGCTGGCTTTGGCTGAGTGAGGGACTTTAAACCACTTCTGCAGCGGTCAGCACAAATTAGAATCTAAATAGGCAGTTTAGGTGAACCTTTTTGCTGTCAGGGTGAGCTGAAATGCCAAACAGTGGCCACTTCATGCAGCATAAATCAGTAATTTCTTAATACTTTTTACCATAATTGCTGTGATCAACTTTACTTTCATCACAATGCCTGGAAAGGGATGAATGAAACCTAGGTGCAGTTGTATTAAATATTCTTCCAAGCATAGCAACCTTGTTTAGTATCTGGAATTTCTGAGCTGTTGCTTTTTCTTTTTTTTTAAATTTATGAGAAGAAAAGGTATTTTTGATTTGCCTGTGGTTTCTGAGTTTACTCCTTCTTTGAATGAAGGCCAAAACATTTTCCCAGATATACTTAAACTAGCAAAAAAGCACGGTCTTGTTAATGTTTAGAGACTGGTTTAAACTCTACCAGAAAGCACAATTTCACTAAGAGCTCCTACACCAGGAAATTCTTCAGTTTTATGACTGGCAAATCTCTAGGTTACACCAGACCCACATAAAACACAGTTTTGCTTCCCAAGAGTTATTTTATAACCCCACTAAATTGCATTCTTTATCTTAATGCCAAAGTACATTCAGAAAATTCCTTATCCAGTGTCTTTCTCAGAGGGAAACTCCAACTTATTTTCTTTCACCTTCATGCTGTGTTCTTGACATATTTTGACATTGTCCTTTATAAAAATCTCCTCAGCTGAGCTATACATCATGGAAGTGGAGCTGTGTATTGCTATTAGAGAAAGATTTGCTCTTCTAGAGCATTCTTAGATTTTACTTACTGAACGCAATTTGTTTAAACGTACTTAAGAAAGAAGTTCTTTGTGTTTATTTCTGTAGGAATAACTAGTGAAGAGGAAACTTTCAGATTCTTCTGTCCTGCATGGACTTTTTACTATTTCAATGCTCTCTGCTTTTATATATATGTACCCTACGTCCTAAAGTGTCTGAAGTTTGCAAATGAAGGTTAAACACACACAACTGCCTATTCAAAGAAAAAGCAATTACTTTGACTGCAGCAAATAAATGAAAAAAAGGGATTTTTTTTGGTTTACAAGTAACATAACAAATTTGTTGAGGTTTTGTGGGGTTTTTTTAATGGGGAATTTTAATTTTACTTTTTTAAACACAGAGAGGATTGCAATTTGTAAATACCACACCCAACATTTTAATGATTTTGATTTAAAAAAAGGTTTTTGAATTGCTTGACAACAGAAAATAAAAGAAAAGTATACCTAAGTAAGATGTTATCAAATATGTTATCAAAACTTTCTGTGTTAAACCTCTTCACATCTGCACATTTAAATGTGCTTAAATGGCTTAATATTCTGATCTGTTTCAGTTTTCAATCATTGTGCTACTGATTTCTATTTGTTTTTTGGAGATGATGGACAACTGTTTATGCTTGATTTACCATGCCTCCCTCTAGGACCACATCCTGCAGGGCTGTCAGCCACCTGCAGCCCATGGAAATCATTAGCAGTAAATCCTCTCCTGAACAGGACCTTATGGTTTTCTGGTCTAGCTTCTATGGGTGATCAATTTTGGATACGGTTTTTTGTAACTTCTGATGGTTCTCAGCATGGCAAGATTGATCTCTCATGTAAGAGAACATCAGTTACTGTCCCTGTGTCCCTTATTTCATTAGTGTCAACTCGGTAGCCTCCCACAGGGCTCAGATGAGCAAGAGAGCAAGAAGTGGGCAGAGGTCCATCTGCCTCCGACAGTGACCAGAGGAGAGGCCATTCAGGGACGGCATGAAAGCCCCCCTGCTCTCCCATGTCTCTTTGTCTTTCACAGCATCTACAAGTATTGCAGCTGGAATAGCATCAGTGTGTACATCCCTGCCCAGCACTTCTAGCATCTTCTGTTCATGAATTCATCTGATCACTTTGTGATCCTGCTGATGCTGTCTCCTCAGACTCCTGTGGCAGCAAAGTTTACAAATTCACTACCTGCTGTGTGTAGAAATACTTTCTTTTGATTGTTTTAAACTGATATTTTTAAAACTAGTTTCAGCTAATACCTCTTGCATTTCAGGATTTAATAACCAACTGTTCAGTGTTCAGCTTACCCACAGTCTTAGACAGTTTGTAAAACTTAGTCACAGTCCTGCTTTTCAAGCTGACAAGCCCAGGCACATGATTCCTCCCTGCTTTTCAGAACTTTTGATATCACAGCTGTGCCCAGTTTTGGTCTGAAGTGCAGGAAAGATATTGATAAGCTGGAGAGAGTTAAGGGGAAGTCCCCAAGATGGTGAGACTGAAGTGCTTACCCTGTAAGGAGAGTCTGGGGATCTGGGCTTGGTCAGCCTGGAGCAGGGTTGGCTTTGGGGGAACCTAACAGCTTTCTGCAGAAGTTTAACTAGAGGTGTTGGGTGGTGAGAGGCAACAAACACGAGTACAACACGGGAAATATGAGTGTACAGCAGGAAAATGTTTAATAGTGAGGGAAATCAGAAAATGGGATGGTTCCCAGAAAGGCTGCGAAGCCTCCATTCTCAGAGGTGGTTAAGACCCAGGTGGACACATCTGAAAAACCCAGTGTAACACTGAAACTGGATGTGCCTTGAGAAGGGTTGGGTCAGATGATCCCTGGAGATCCCTTCCAGGCTCTCTGATCTATCTCTTTATTTCTTAGACATTTGAGAATCACAAAGAGGTTTTGCAACATTGTGAATGAAGGCTTGGAGGAGTGAATAAGGTGAGTCTGCTGAAGGGACAGACAACCCCAAGCACCACCACGTTCAGCATAAGGTACACCTGCATCTCTTAGTCGCTGCCTTCTTTTGACATTTTGAGAGCTACATGGAAGCACCCAAAGTAGCCTGAAAGACCAAGGTCCAGCCTGGATCTGCCTGCAGACATGATTGTCTTTTTTCCATCTTCAGAAGAAAGCAGAAGATCATAAGCCTGTCTTAGCTGAAGCTTGGAGTGATTTTATCACTGGTTTGGGATTTATTTAATAATGATTTTTGCCTTGATCAGGATAAGCAAGGACTGTATCAGAAAGGTGTTCAAGTTCTGATCAGTTTACCACTGTTAAGTAAGGGTTGCTGTTCTTCTGAAGCCTAAAGTTTTTAGGTTCTTTAGTATCTTTTTCTTACAGGAAGAGCTAAAATGTCACCAACACAGAAACTGCCCAGTTAGGGTGACTTTCTCTCTGTCCTTTTCCTGCTTTACTGGTGACTTCCTTCCCCGCAGTCCCTACATACTTAGCAATGACCCTGTTACACTCTAGCTAGGCTTTCTGTAGCCCCAGCTTCTATGCTAATGCTTTCTGATTTGCGTTCAGATCCGGTCTGATGTGTCCCCAAAGAATGTGTTGTCCCTGTGAATGCACTAAATGGATAAGTCATCCTTTCCTCTGTGTTCTTCTGCTAAGCTTTGGTTTTCTATTTGTGTTTGTCTGTAAAACCTCCTGCAGCATTCCTAAAAGTCTAAGGCTTCAGAGAGAAATTTCCACATTGCTATTTAGACTGCGGCATCACCAGGAGGCCCCAGCAGAGATCAAAAAACACTATGTTTGGGCTGTGTGTGTGTCTGATGGCTGCACGGAGATCCCCAGAACAGCACCACTCTCACTTGTGCTGGATGAACACTCTTGTATCTGGGCTAGAAGCTGCAGTGGAAATTGGTGAGCTGGGGGGCAGGTTTCAACTGAGTAGGAACAATGGTCTTGCCGTATCAGCTACTATTCCTACACAGCGTGTGTGCTGTTCTGTGCGGGTGCACCCAGACACCGCACTGTGAGCTCGAGGGTCTCTGCAGTGTGCTTGCTGGCCCTGCCTCGTGGGCAGAGGCTGCAGGGGAACCCATTTCTCTATTATTTCCTCACTTATTTTTACAAGTGGGAAAAACCCAAGACATATTTGGCAGGGTTTCTGTTGCTTTGTTTTGAGCCATGGGAAATGAAGCATCCGGGGAAACTGAAGGTCAGATCCTGCAGCCATTTACAGGACTGCCAGGTCACCATCTTGGCTTCAGATGTGAGGAACTTGAAGACATTTTGGACATGACTGAATCCCCATTGTCAGGGGACACTCAGAGCAGTGGTTATTCATACAGTACCCTTTCCTTCTGATCATCAAGGAGTTTAGGACAAAACTGACATCAAGCCTTAAGGTATTTATCTTGTTAAATAAATATACAGAGTGAAAGTGCTCAGTTTTTAAAGATACCTTTGTAAGCAAGGGCTTATGCTGAGAGCAAACACAAAGAAAATCACAGTTGTGCAATCTTTGCTACTCAAAGGACTAAACAACTAACCCTTTCATAGTAAACCCTTTTTCCAAGCTTGCTGATATGCAGCCATGTAGAAGATTCTCAAATACCCATCACAGCCCAATTAGCCTAAGGCTTGTGATGAGAAGACTTTTTGTGCTTTCAAGGTGAAGAGATGAAACAACACAATAAAAACAAAACCCTTCCCCCACAATTTCACATTTCTCTAGCTCTCCAGTGAGAGCTTCTGGCAGAATACTTTTTCCTCAAGGAAAAAAAATAAACCACTGAAGTAGATTAAGGATAGAAAGAGCAGCGCAGTGTGCAAGATGATTTTGAATCCAGAGAAAGTATGAAAATTTTCAGGCACAGCATTTATTTCCTTGCCTGAAATGATTTCGCTGAGAATTTTGCTGCTGAACACGTTTACTGTGTTTAATGTACCTAATTGATAACCAACCAACAAAGCACCAATTCCGTGTTGATGTCTGAAGTGTCACATTAGTTTGTTGTGTTTCTTTGACCTTAATTTTAATTGAGTGTAATTGTTTTGGCTGCTGCTTAAATATAGCTGGTATGTTCCAATAAATCACTTCTAGGTATTTCATTAGTGGTGAGTACTGAAAACCAAATTGAGCTCAGAAAGAAAATGTAGCTTGACTCTTTTAGCTTGTGCTTACTTAGCCAGAAGGAGCTACAGGGTAGGAAAATATTTTTAATAGATAACTTATTTTTGAGTAGCTGACTCCCAATCCATAGAAACCATGACAAAGATGTGTGGGAATAATGCTGTAGATGGAAATTTATCCCAGTGAGAGTGCCTATGACTGTACAGAGTTTTGACTATGGCTAAGCTTTCTTTAAACTGGGACTCTAGTGAGACATTCAGCTGTCAATCTCTTCAAGTGCTGAAGTCTGGGGTCCTTTCAGGAATTGATCTTGAATAAAATATTTAAAGGGAAGTGCCTTTACTAGTAAAAAAGGGAGAAGTGAAAAGACACTGACTGTTGGCTAGTTGACGACAGTAGAGATAAAGAGTGGTTCCTTCCAAAGGTTTGGTCCAAAGCCTGCTGAGCCTGCTGGGCATGCAGGTGATGCAGAACTGTTGTTTCTTCTTGGTGCTCCTCAGCCTGTGTTGGGGGAGTAATTAAAAGTTTTACCATTCAAAGCCTTTGTACATTGAATGTCACCTGGTAGGTCATGTCTTGACTTCATGTCAGGGAAAAGCAGAGAGTTGCATCAGCTTTAGCACTCTCACTGAGGTGGATGGACCTACAAGGACAGGCCTTCAAACGGACCTGATCTTAGTCTTGTGGCCTTCTCATGCTTTCACTGCACTCACCCACGCTTCTAAACTGCTCATTCCTTCAAAAGTTCAAGTAGAGAAGACCATGGGAGGGAAGGGTTTTTGATTTGCTTGCAGATCCACTCAGCCTCAACTCTATATCTTGCTTCAAAGCCTGTAATTAAACCTCTTTACTGGTTTTCCCATGCTCACTGTCCTCCCATCTCCAGTCCCACTTTCCTGCTTCTGAATGCCTCTGTTTTCAGCCATCCTCCTCAATCCCCTCAACGCACTCCACTCCACCGCCTGCTCCTCAGTTGCCCATCCCTTAGTCTTTATGAATTATTATCTAATTACAGTCACCATCTCCCTTTGTTCCTTTGGACTGTAGGTATAGAAAGATTTGCTACTGAAAAAGACACAATAAAATATCCATCTCTTTGTATGTGATTGAAAAGCATGGGGATCAGGACTAGCACAGTTCCAAAACCATCTAGAAATAAAGAATTAAGTTTTTGCTTAAAATCAGACTCTGCTTTTGATTCTGTCAGTGAGATCTGAAAAACAGATTTGGGCCGGGAATTAAATGTTATTTGTAAACTTTCTCTTGTTTAAACTTGGAACCAAATATACTCTGTCCTCTTAACCCGGTGTTTTCAGCTGATTTCAAGAGGTTTTTCCATTGGGCAGGATCTGTCCTCTCTAACACTGGTGTCCCAAAGAGGATGAAGTGGTAATGCTGTGATAGAGATAATAACTTTCTCTGTGGTCACTTTTCTTTAAGACTCAAAGTAATTTGAGGAAATGGATAATTTTACACAAATTTCTGTAGCGTATGGAATAATGAGCTTAAACATTTTGGTTAATAAATGTTACTAAAAAAAATCCTAATAAATTTCATAATATGTAATTGTAACCACATGTATATGGTGGTAGATTACTGTTTATGGAGTAAGTTACCACTCAGCATAAAGTAAGATGGCAGAATCGGGTTATGTTCTAGTCACTGGATAAAGTGATTGTGTTGTGTGATGTGAAGTGAGTTTGATTTAATGTCCAGAAGAGAGATACTTCTTCCACTGGTAAAAATGTTTTGGAAAACTAGGCTAATAAGGCAAAAGCAAAAAACATGTCAGGAATAAGCTCCATCACTCCAGTAACCAAGGTGATGTTAACAGCATAAGTTAAAGGAACTGTACATGAGGCTATTTTATAAAACCCACTATACCCCTTTCTTTATTCAAAACAAAGATTTAATTGGTTACAGTGTAGCTGAATTGAACAAATAAAAGGTTTAATTGATCATGACTCCTATATAGCACTAATAGCAGTTATTTTTTATTGTATTGGCAGCCAAAATTGCATTTCCTCTCTGTCTCAGGTCACTTACCATAAAAATGAACATTTGTTAATGGAACCAGATCATTAATAGTTGCTTTACTGATTTCCATGTCACTGCTTGAATGCCCATTTAAATGTACATGAAAAGTTAAGGCTTGGCTTCCTCTGCCACTTAAATATGAAATTCTCCACATTTTGACAACCTGCTCATTTTGCAGCTTGAAGAAGAACTGAAAAGAAAGTGCTGACCACTAACTAGGTTAGTGAAATTACCCTGAGAGAAAAATTTGGATCGTTATAGAAAGGAAACTGAGGAAACAGAGAGTAACTTGAGAAAATGTGACCAGGACCTTATGTTTTTTGGGAAAGGACCATATTTGATGCAAAACAATATATATTTTTTCCCTTATAGAGCATTGCTATGAGGAGAAAATGACTGCTTTCTGGGCAGATTTCACATTTCATCTGTGCCCAAATATATATACATGCGATGCAGCTGTGTGAAACTGAAATTCTATTTTGTGCTTGTAGTGAAGCAGATGAGTAGCAGCTCAAGATGTACTTATACATCCGCTGCATGAGGCATTCTGCTCACTACAGAGAGCCTTACCTCCACCCGAGTCTGATGCATCCCATGGGCTTGGCACCACTTGCCAACAGGGAACACAGAACAGATGGGTGAACGAATGTGGATGAAATTTGAAGCATCTGAATTTGGAAGAGAGATGATCTCCATCCTCACAGAAGCACACTTAAACAGATTTCTATTTAGCACATGAATGACTAAGACACAGAGGAATTACCTGGCTTGCTAGAACCACAAAGACAGAAGAAATATCTGGCATTTCAATATTTGCCTTTTGGATGGTAGTCCAGCACTACCATCCCAACATCTGTTTTCCTTTCTGTGCCTTCATTCAGGCAACAAGATGAGATCCAGCACTGGGATTATTTTGTGGCAACTTACTATGCAGTAATAGAACACTCAGCATTTCCCTCAAGGTCAAACCATCATACCTAAATCTCTGGTGCAGTAAGAAAGCTACATAAGAAATGCAAATTTTAGGAGTAAACATATTGATTTTGATCGTCACAGGAGATGCAAAGACTTTATGAAGGAGCGAAGATGGAGGATAAGGTCATGACATAGCAAAGTCCAGGATCAGTGCCTTGCTCTTGAGAAAGCTTCCTTCTTCAGCTTGAGAAAGTAATTCAGTGTGTTTTTCACATCTCCGACACTGGGCCATCTGTTAGTTAGCCATCTCAGCCAAGATGGTAAGCGATACCTCACATTCCTTTCTTTCCAATGACTTTTCACAATGAAAATAAACAGCTCAACTTCTTTTCTCCAAATGCTGAAATATTTAGCATCTTAATAGCTCTGTATAATGACTTAGACAGTTGGAGAGATAGCACATGCTTCCCACTGATACCACATCTATTAAAGTCTATCTAGAGGAAAAATAAAACTCTCTGTTTTTGTAATGAAATTCCACAAAATCTCAGTAGCATTTTTAGTCCCTCTAGGTTATCTGCTAGTCTTTTAGCTTAAAATCTCCCACTGTTCTTCAGTTCTGCCAAGACCTGGGCTGGTTTTATTGGAACAAACAAGCTGGAAGTATTTCAGTCCAGAATAAATTAGACTGGTAGATAAAAGAAAACAAAGGAAATTATTAAGCAACTCGCAAGAGATTCTTCCTTACTTCTTCTCATGTAATAATATATAATATTATATGTAGCATTTTTAGTATCCTCCATGACGCAGTTGTAAGTACATTATAGGGAAAAAGGTAATACATCATAGAGGATACACAGTAGATCACAGATAACAGAAATAGATAGGGGTTTGCTTTTCCTTTGGAGGATACCCTTTTTACCATCATGTGCTGATAACCCCTCTCTACTGGAGAGCAAAAATGTGTTTAAAATAGGGCAGGATTTCTGCTTCTTTATAGCTTGACTGTATGAAATTCCAGACAGGTCTAGCTTCCAGGGCCTTTGAATTTTTCATGCGATTTTCATTTCTATTCACGATTTTCTACTAGTGGTTTGAAATTTGGATCTCCCCTTGATACTATTTTATATGTTCACCTTTCTTTATTGATTAATTTCTCTTAAAAATTTGAAGCCATTACACAAAAATTGACAGACTGGAATATAGTGAGTATACTCAGGATGCAATACTGTTCAACATCCATTTAAATTATTTTTCTATGGATATCAGGTGCTTTTTCAAAGACATTAATAAGCAAAAGAGTATGGAAAATGTCACTGGGGCTTTTCTTTTGTAGGTACATATATCGTTCTGCAAATATATAAGTGGAATACATAAATGCACATGACAAAAGAGGCTCTATCTTTCTGTGGATTAATTTAGGTCCTCCCAAAATTGTACCATTTGCACCCTTCCTTGGCTGCAGACAACCCAGAGTTGTGCATAGATTTATGTGGAGCAGTTTGTGTTGTGGTCTGGTGAAAGAAATACTTGCAGTGATGGTTAGGTGATGACCTGTGGGTGAAAGAGCATAAATCAGTATTGTTAAGTGATTTAACTTTCTGCTTCACTGCTCATGTTGGCCACAGGTATATGAACTCTATGTGCTTTAGAACAATATTGTTGGAATTTTTTTTTTTTTTTTTTTGCCTATCACATTGTATATTTTGGTCTGTTTAATACCATGTTCAGAGGAGTAAAATCATATTGCTCATCACTGGGTTACTTAACGTACATGAAAATAAAGGTCCCTAATTTATTGAAAAATAATCTTGTTTGCAACTCTCTAGTTGTTACATGGAAGTGGAATACAATTAAATTCATCTGAGGTTGCAGGACGTGTTGTGTAAACTATATGGAGAGATTCAAAGACCCAACTTATACTTCTATAATTAATGTATATACAGTGCTATTATTCTCCTTCTGCTTCAGTCTTTCATGTTTTTAGGTTTTTTTTAAATTTCAAGATAGTGAAGCACAGTAATTCATGGTATTTCACAGGCAAAGATTTTTTCTGGTTTCATGTTTTCAGTTAAAAAAAAAAGGATTTCCCATTTATAATCATGTTGAGAATATGTATACTACAAAGGAGAGCAAAATTTAAAGGCTGCTTTACCAAATGGAGAAATTTAATCACATATGTAGAAATTGGATATTAGATTGTTATCTACTGCATAAAGGGCTTGTATGGACTCATGTTCTAGTACTACAGAGGGCACATGCCTTTCTGTGGAAAAACACCTGGTGCCGAACAATTCAGAGAGAAAATACAGGGCCAGTGGATTTTGGGTTTCATGTTCTTCCCTCTTTCAGCTGATAGCAAGAGGCTACATATGTGTGTGAATTTGTTTTAATTGTGAATAGATATATGTGCCTATATACACATTTGCATATACATATATTTGAGTAAAGATGGGTGTATATGTATGAATAGTCATCTTTCATATATACAAAAAATGCAGCTAATTAGAGAGAACCAACTCTTAAAGCAAAGTCTGAAGAATGGTGGCCATTTAAGTGAGACATTTGAGATGACACTTGGGTAACAAGAAAGGAGTTTAATATCTCCCTGACCACTGACAGAGCTGGATATTGGTATCAGTGACCCGAGCTCAGTCTAGAGGCTTTTTTCAGACTCAGTGGTGGCTCCTCCACCTGCTTTCATGACTTCTGCCCAATTTTCTTCCATCATGTGTGAACAGAAATATTTCTGGATAGACCTGAATTTTCATGAGGAGCAGAAGGAATGATGCCTTTTCTTCTGCTGCTGGAAGGAGGCTTGTTTGTCCCTCTGCCCTCATCCTTTGGTCACTGGTTCATTTCTGCTTCACACTGGAGTCCAACAATGGTATTATCTGTTTCACTGTTTTCTGCAATAAACCAAAAAGACATCAAAACAACCCAGTAGTTACTGCTGGCAGCCAGGGAAAAGGGAAAATGAGGCCCATAATTATCCTGATGGGTCAATTATGCTCCCCAGAAACATTATAAATGTGTGTAATAATAGCTGTAGCATTTCTTTAACCTGGCATGTCAAAATGACAGCTATCTATAATTTCGTCAATGACATGGAGTACCTAAGAACATGTGAGTGGTTTTCAGAAAGTAAACGAAATGTATTTCACAGTGGCCAACTCTTGTTTTCCACATAAATATTTTAGGATTCTAAAATCCATCCATATCATGATTAAATAGGTGAACCAAGTACCAGCATTTGGCTAAAAATATCTGTAGATAGTATATTTTCTCTACAGAAATCTTACAAAAATTTTTTTATTGATTTTTAAGCTAACTGCCCCCAGAGTACCACACACCATTAAAAGAGATGGGTAACTTAGTGCTGAATTTAGGTCAAGGTAGAATGTTTGAGTGACACATTAAGGGAGGAAATAAAACCTTCTGAAGTGCACTTTACTGGATACAATATACAGTTTTCCTTTACATGTGATGTCTGCAGTAAACTCTCTGACAGAACTGGAGTTGGCCTGTGGGATTAAGTTTTCCAACATCTGAGATGACCACTTTAGCCATCGGGTTTTGGGGACAGCCTCTTTCCCTATCCATCAGTTGTTGTATTTCTGTCTCTCAGAGAATGAATATTTAATTATATATACAGTCTGGAACAGCTCTGACAGAGAGAAAGAGTATTCTCCTAGAGCTAGGAAATCTCTCCTTAAATTTAAGCAGAGCTTTGTGTATTACTGGGTGAAATGTTACTTTTGAAGGACCAGCACTTTCTTTGCATCTTCTGATGTGACTTGATGAACTATAGGTATTGCATAAAACCTCTTCCTTCTGTCCTGGGACTTGCAAATGGATTTTCAAGGAAGTATCAAAAAGGGATGACAATTTTGGCCCAGTGAAAACAAAATAAGTAGGGATTCTCCTACCATATCAATTCGTGAGTTACAACTGTGTCATTTCACCAAGGCTTAAGAATTTAAGGCTTAGTATTTTCTCCACCCCAATGAGCACAATGGTGAGTGGGAATATGTCTCCCAGCCTTGGGGATCATGGGTGAGATAGTTTAGAATAAGTAAGAGACTAACCAGGGTACAAAATAAATTTATTACAGTAACATAGAGCTGAGCTTGCAAGACTGGGATAGACAAGCCTTTGAAATGTAATAGTTTACATGCAATTGCTGCATTGATTTGACAGGCTATGAATCAGCAAAGGATTTAGGTCCCAGCACTGAGACATGAAAGCAAGTATGTATTTCGGAATGGTATATGGGACGCTAAATATTTCAATATGTACAGCTCCACCCCTCCCCCCCCCCCCCCCCCCAAAAAAAATGGTCAAAAAGTAGTTTTCTTACTATTTTCTTTCAGGGATTAAACACCTCAGGAGTCTTTTTATAAAAAGAACCCAGCTGTTTTCATCCACTAACCCATTTCCTTTGCTGAATTTTAAGAATTTTCAATATAAGACCTTTTCTATGAAAATGCAAGGCCCACTCAGCATAATAACAATTTCAATTATTTTGAAATAAATTTAATTTTTTCTTGAGATGCGTATTGTGATATATCAGTATGTAGCTGTCATTAATGTCCCAGCTTCTTTTTTCTGACAGATCTCCTGTTTGGCATCTGAAGAATACATAATACTTGACTGAAATAAATGCTCCTCCTGAGGTGGCCTTTATTGCTAATGTCAGTAGATACTGAAATTCATTGCTCATGGGATGTTCTGACTAAGAAATAATACTGAAACTCATGGTTGAAGTAAATTATCCTTTGTTCACAGTAATAACTGACATTTCCTTTTGTTTCCCTTTTTACACTAAAGGCATTGACATTCTAAAACATGAAAAAAATGAATGATGAAAAATCTAAATAATCACCAATTCCTTGTATTCCTTGACATGCCTGCTTTCTCTTCTCACTAAAGTGGTTGTTTAGTTATGTTAGCTACACAGAGCAGCATACAAATGAAGTGTTGTTATATGACAGAAAGAAATAAAATGTTAGTGAATCATTGCCTTTAAAGTGAAAATTCTGACACTACTGAATTATCAACTAAAGAGTTGCTTTCTGAATGGATTAAAACCCCAGAGGAGGGCATACAAAGTTATATTCTGCTTCTCTGGCAGCTGGGATATTAAGAGTGATGTTCTTGAATCATTGAGCGATGCCAAACTGGATCAGCTGATACTGACAGCAAACCTCCCTTAGAAAGTGTAACGAAAGAAAGCCTATAGATTTAATCTGGGAAGGAATAAAAACTGCTTTACTCCTGCTGGTGACTATTCTGAACCAGCACAAAAAAAAAAAATACTGCTCCAAATACATATTCATTGGACAGGGAGGAAGCTTAATTTAGTCTAATGTCGCCAGCTACACAGAGCAAACTCTGAGGCCAGAGCACAGAGTGTGCATTAACATTACAAAGGGGAGCGAGGCTATGCCTCCAGCCCCTGAACAGCTGAGGGAGTGCCAGATCAAGCAGTGGCAGGGAAATTTCAGCCTGCCATGGTAATACATTCTGGGTCACCTGAAAGCTGTAAAGGACAATGGTGTATAAGGAGAAGTCTGACTCAGAGCTGCTGCCTGGCCAAGCGTGCTGGAGGAGAGAAAGCAAATATTTCCAGCAATGTAAGGAACAAAAACGGCTCAAAAATTAATGCCAAAGTCTTTGCTCCCGTGTGTTCCCTGCCTTTCCCAAGCACAGTGTGGGCCTGGCCACTTGTCCAGCTGGCAGCAGTCGCTGTACATGCCAGGGGGTTACACTGATTGACAGCACCTGGGGGTCAGCCTTGCCACTGGTGCGAGGAGGGGTTCATGGCTCGTGTGATGGGAACTGCTGAGAGGACAGGGCTTGCTGCACTCTAGAATACCACGGGGCAAAGACTGTCAAGTCTTCTGCAAAATCTTGGCTTTCACAGTGTCCTTTCTGTGATGAGAGGTGTCTGAGACTCCAGGCAAAAAAACATCCCCTTGGGTGAAGTTAACAAACTCACAAATCGAATAATCTTCCCAGTAACCTTTTTTCTTCCTGTCTTTGATGCAATCATTCACAAGAGGTTTTTTTTGACACACATTAGGAACAGCAGGGTTGCTGGTGGTGAACAGAGCCCTGGCACTGGTGCCCTGCACTAGGCAGGGCCGCAGGCCACCCTGAGCACTTATTTCATAGATTCCTGGAGGAAATCCTGGGTTTCTAAAGGTGACTTTCAGGAGAGGTGGCAGCATGACATCTCCTAAGGCCAGACCTGTCCACTTGCAGAAAATGGGTACCCGTACTGCTTACCCCAGGTACCTGGTCACTGAGTGAAGGGAGTACATTTTCAGAAAAGTTTATAGAGTATTTTATTCTTCATATCTGCTCATGTTTCTGCCTCTTTACTGCTCAAAGTGTGGATTCATTTCCCCTTACTTTAGGCATCCAAAAGTGAAGAATAGCCTCAGGCATTGGCTGAGCCCCTGCTGGAGCCTGTGGAGATGGTAAAGGGGATTGAGGGAAAAAGAGAGAGACAGGAGTACCTCTGTGTGAGGTTTGGGTGGCATTTTGGTGGGTAGTGTGAATTATCACCTGACATGGAAGTCACTGCTGTGTGAACTGCTCCCCAGCATGGGCTGCTGCCTAGCTGAGATACCTCACCTTTAGAAGGAACAACTTTCACGTGACAAGTCCCTTGCTGCATGTGTGTACGTGCCCCACTGCATGGATATGGGAAGGTTTTCTTCTCTGTGGCCTCTTGCTCACAAATTCGAAATTATTAGCACTTTCGTGTAGGCTGCAAAGCAACAAATGACTTTTATACACAGAATGATATGGAAATTACCTGAGCAGTGACTGATAGATCAGTGTGTTGCTTTGTTAATACTTCTCCACTTGATTTTAAATCAGGAGAAATATAAATGACTTCATTCTGTATCTTTTATTTTCCTTTATTGTAAAGTCTTAGAAGGTTTCGTGGTCTTTTGATGGGCTTAGGAAACAGTTATTAGTTGTCTTCTTCCTCTCATACTAGGCAGCAGACTGCTTAATGTTAAATCCTCTCGTGAGCTCCAGAGGGCTGCAAATTAGCCCTCTGTAGAAAGCAATGAGGGAAGTGATGGGCATTGGTATATGTCCCATATAAGTACTAATTCAGCATATATGTTTTCATAGTAATCTCATTAAAATACTGTAAATCAATAAACAAAAACTGTAAAACCATAAATGCCCAAACACTGTGTGATTAAATTGAGTGAATCAAAATCCCAGATGCTATTTTGGTCCTGTGCCGTGCTGAGATTTTGTTATTGTTACTGACACCACAACATCTGCAAGGATAATTTTTACGTTCATTATATTTACTGTGTTGCTGAGAGAATTAGAAGCCCCTGAAGTACATCTTAAAAGCCTTTATTGCACTATAAAAGACTCTGTCACTGTAAACTCCATTAGCCAAGCTCTTCAGGTTCGTAATGAGATTCTGAGGAAGAGGCCAAGGCAAAAGAATGACAGGGTCTCATCCCAGCCCTCTCAGGGAGTGTGACATGTCGTGCACTGACCCAGGAGGAATCAATGGATGCAAAAGGCTCAGTGAATGCATGGCCTTGGAATGGCAGCGTGGGTTTGGCAGGGCTTCTGTTTGTCACTTTGTTTAGAGCCGTGCCCTACATCTGCCTCCAGCTCTGGACTGACAGGCAAAATATATGAATCTGCAGAAGAACCTGGGGATATCTGACTAATTTCACTCTGCTTTTATGATTGCTGGTTTCCATAGCTAGAAGTTTATTTCATAGATCTATATGCAGTGGAGATCTCGGCAGCATCTGGAGGACTTCCCAGTGACCCAGCCAGTTCTGGTGCAGGCAGCTCAGACACCAGAAAGCCTCTCATGTTTTGCTATTCTTTTCTTCTATTTTTTTCTACCTATTAGTCCTGTTGGTTTCCTAAAGGGAGGAAAAAAATATATTGGGCCAAAAAGCAAAAAGATCAATAAAAACAGCTGTCCTTGGTATAGTTTTTGGTAGTTTTCTGCATCAGAGATGTGAAATGGTCCATTCATTAATTTTAAGAGGCATTTTGACATGGCTGAACACATTCCTTGCTTTGACTGTTACAGAGGGGTCACAGCTCTGCAGGGTGATGTGGCCTTTCACAAAGAAGCTCTTGAAGATGGTGAGAGTCACCCCTCAGGTGTCTTTTGCTATCGACTATAGTGACCATGGAGACCCCTAGGATGGCTCTAGATAATGACTTTGCACTTTGAGATAACTGAAATGGGATAAAACAAACTCCATTCTTACACTATTAGTCTCTATCTCTTGCACCTCAATTTATACCATGGACTTCAAAGGCAGCACTCTAAGGTCATTTCTCAGGGACACAATAAGTAACCGAGAGTCAGTCATTTCAGAAGCCTGCTGCTTATTCACAAGAACGCTGTAAACTGGCTTATAAATTTACTTTTGCCATTGAAAGAACAAAAATTGCAAGAATCTCTTTAGTACCAAGACAGAAAGATCCCACGTGCCCCTTTCTACCAATAAAATGAACAAAACAATGCCCAAAAATCCCAACCCTAAACCCTATTCTTCCTCCTGGATCAGAGATAAAATCTAGCCCCAGCGTTCACCAACTTCTGCTAAGGCAAAAATTTTCTACAGCTGCTGTAACTAACACTAACAGGTAATTCAAACTTACAGAATCACAAGCAAGATATTATATTTCTCTGTACTAATAAAAACTGTGAACAACATATAGCATTACAGAGAATATGTCTTATATACAGTGAGTACTTGCTTCTTTATTAAAAAAAATAAATTCTGAAATCTTTATTACAAAGGAAAAAATATTATCAAAATAAACCAGTAACATGACAAAATGGCTGAAGCTTTGTGTTTGGTCTAAAAGGGTAGCCACAAATTAATGTGCACACACAGGTAATAGAGCCACCCACGTAAGAGCCCCATAACAGCATGTGACATACACACTTCTGTATGAACATCAGCTGTAAACCTTTATAGATCTGATGTGGTGTCACGGTCTATATCCTGCAGGTCTCCAAAGAGATGATAAACCCATCTTTGTCCCATCCCTGAAAGTGTTCGAGACCTGGCTGCACAGGGCTTTGAGTGACCTTGTCAAGTGGAAGGTATCCCTGTCAATAGTAGAGGGGTTGGAAGTAGATGATCTTGAAGATCCCTTCCAACCCAAACCATTCTATTGTCTTTCAGATGCTGCTCACTCATCTTATTGACAAAAACCGATTTCAAAAATTTTTTGTGAAAAGCAATTTCTGCTTTGTTGCTTAAAAATTTCACATGACTTATCTCATGCACATTAACTTCAGCATCAGACAGTACAGACTTAGATGCTTCTACCCTAATACACAAGAGGAATCTAGTAGCAATGTAAACATTTCTTGCTCAGATTATTAGTTTCCTTACTGTAGTGATTTAGTTCACATATATTTTCCTCTGTGAGATAATGATTTGGAGAAAAACAAAGCAGGCTCAAAACTTTAAAGAATATAAAGCTTTTTTAACAGAACTAAAAGAAAAAATAATAAGAGTCAGAATAAACCTTCAGAAGACTTCTCCTCCCCCTACCTCTTCTTTCTTTTTCCACTGACAACATAAAGAGACAAAACTTGGGATTTTTTCAGTCAGTTTACCACCTCTATACTAGTCTTTCTTCAGTTCACTTAGGGAGAGGAGTCTCTCTTGCCATGCCATGGAGGCTTCTCCACAAGAAACAGTTCTCTCGTGGCATCAATGCCACAGCAAATCAGCCGCCTGGAAAACGGAAATCTGTTCGCAGTGTGACAGTCCCTTCCCTTGTCTTACAGCTTTCTCTACAACTGTTTTCGAGGGTTCAATCTTTAGCTAATGGGGTACCATTTTAAGCATGAGCTGTTCAGAAGCAAAGGTTCTCTTTATCTATCTCTCAGATCATCTTCATTTTTGGGAACAGAGGTCTTCTTCTTCCCTGGGAGCAAAGGTCTTCATCACTCTCATCTCTCTCTGTTCAAGCTTCTCAGCAGATCACAGCTACTTCAACATTTGCTTGTTTCAGCACAGGTGCCTTTGTTCATGGTTGCGGTTTGAACGCTCCACCCCCCCATGCTTTTCATGAATTACAGGGGTACTCTGATGTATCATAGTCCATCACCATAGCTTTACAAAAGAATTTCAGCTTCTAGCATCTCTGAAGCATCTCCCCTTTCTCCTCTCTCTGGGTTTTGGCTTTTCCTTCTTCACTGACTCTAGTACTTCTGTGGTGTTTTCTTGATGTGCCTTCACCTTTTCCTTTCCTCTGACTCGGGAGAGGATTGATGTCTGTAGGTTTCGTCTGTTCTGGGGAGTTTTACAATGTTGAGTTACTCTAACCCAGGCCTTGCATCAGGAATTTGTCTCTCGCTGTTGGTCACGTGATCTCTGCCTGGCCGCAACCAGAGTTCATTTTGGTGTAGAATTTCATTTTTGGTAGCTGCACTGGGGGAGGCTGTTCCAAAGGAGCAGGAGCGGCCGGGATCTCAGCTGAGCAGCGCCGCGGACCGGCCCGGCCGGGCTGCACGGAGCAGGGACCAGCCCGGCCCTGCCAGGCTGCACGGGCCGTCCAGTTACCTGTCCAAAAGCCGGAAGCGAGAGGGATTTCCTGGGGTTTGTTCATACTTTAATGTAGTTCACAGAGGCGTGTTCATCTTTCTTAAGTGGCTTAACAGAGTTGTCAATGTTCAAACTGGCCAGCTGATTGGTTTTGTTGGGTCTGGAGGAAGCTGTCAGCAGCTCCTTGCAAAAAAAAAAAATCACTTCTGTGGCTGGTGAATTTTTCCTTAACTAAAAACCAAGCTATGCTAAACCACGACCCTTACATAGCTAAGAATTGAAGGATTGGGACTAAATTAACATCCTTAATGTGAGAAACTGTGGCTTATCTATAGAAATCCTCACCATCTGTGTTTGGATCCATAGCACAATTATTTCACTGAGTTGATAATTTTGTATCCAGTTTTTGGATCAACCAAGAGTTTTGATTTGACTGGATTTCTCATGCCATTTGCTGATCAGTTCTTAGGTGACTAAATTACTCTCTTTTGCCAGACAGTTGATGTGGCCAGATTATCCTCAACAAACCTTTCAGACTGAAGATATCTCAGACTGCTCCATTACAGACATCAGCTCAAGATCACAGAACTTTGGAGTGCTTTGTGCCCATGGGTGCTCACTCTTGGGCAGTGTTTGAGCCTGTATGTTTCTGCCATAAGCACAGCCAGGAAAGGAGGCAAGAGGTATGTCTTGGGATGGCAGAAGGAACCTGAAAATCTGGATGGTTTTACTTCAAGAAGGTCGTTTTGGAACAGGCACTACAGGACCTATCACAGTTCTCAAAAACCCAGAAGTTTGCCAGAAAAAGGATATAGAAATTAAGACAGAGAAAGAGAAGGACTTCTTTGACAAATAGCTTAGGTCTTTTCCATGAATGGAAATTTTTTGCCATTGATTTTACTGAGGATAGTGAAGGATAGCATAGAAATGGGAAGTGCACAGGATGGGGATTTGGGTAAGAACATGCTTGACAAGTGTAATTTGAATATCTGTCTTGTTGAATCACTTGTAGTCTTCACAGAAAAAAATTCAATTTAAAACCGGATTTTCTTATGCTTTCATCATGACAGCAGTTCATACTTGCAACAGGGAGAGAAGGATTTTTTGATGATAGCTATTTTAAGTTTCCACAGCACTCAGTGGGCTGGAGTCTTCTTTGTGCCTCTCCAGTTTTACTGCGGTGTAACTCCATTGACTCTCTGAGAGCAGTGGGAGTTGTCAAGCTGAAGTGTTATGGCAGTGAACTGAGAGAAGCAAAATATGATTGCCACCCCAGTGCAAACAGAAAAATTGTTGACCATAAATTGTTGTTCTGTTCTTATTTAATTTAGCTGTGTGATTATAAAGTTTCTTTTTGCTGTTGACTGATGACAGAAGACCATAAATAGTCCAAACCTGAAGTGTGTTTGTTTCATTTCAGCAGAGACAGAGCTGGCCAGTATTTTATCTTGCCTGTGGGACTAGTGAAAGGTCAATAAACTCTTCTACAGAAGTGCTTCAGGACTTTGCATGAGAACAACATTTAGCATCCACTTTTTGCAGCATCATCCACAGAAACCGGCCTGCCATCTCTGCCCCTGATCTCTTTTTTACTGCTTTCACTGCCCATGGTTTTGATATTGCCTCTCCAACTCTTTCATGCACAGTGCAAAACTCAGGCAGCTCTTTATAACAAGTGCATTTCCTTAACTGGCCACCACCATTTGCTGTGAGTAACTCTAGAAAACATCTTTTGGAACAACCTTTATTGTAGGTCAAAGAATATTTGGGAATTCATTGTTCAGTATGTCTATTCTTTTTCTCAATTATTCATTTAACTGGATTCTGCTTATTATTTCATACTTCATATATTTTTCCAACTTTAACATAGGATTTTTTTTTAAAACCTTCCTTTTACTTTATAAAAAGCCACATTTTACACATCTAAATAACAATAATGCATAATACCCTTTTATCTGTTTTGTTATGAGCAAGATTGAATGCAGTGACATGTTGCAGTCCGGTTCTGGGCTGCACCCTCCCTGAAGACAGCCTTGGATCGTAGAAAGAATCAGGAACAATATTTTTGGTAGATATTCATGGATGTTTTATTTCTCTGACCGCATGGCAGCCAGGGGAGACACAGACCTGCACATGGTAACCAGGTCAGGCACGAACTCTTTTTCCACTGTCCCCCGAAGACCCAGGAATCATGGGACAACCACAGGTTTTGGGGCGGGGAAAACACCTATAACCAATAAGGAACAGGAGAACACCAGGGAGCTTGGAACCCCCGTAGACCATGCTTCAGCTTCCATGGCCCATCCCCCAGGGGGGCACCCCAACAGTGACACTCAGTTTGTTCCTTAATTATAAGATTCTCAGTGTCTTCTAAACATTTTCTAAACCACATTTTATCAAACCTCAAAATTGTAATTACTTCTACTATTTCTGTTTCTTTTCTCGTTTGATTTCAATGTATTAATAAAGTCTCAGATTGTATCTATGTCCTAGGAAAGTGTAAGAAATGACTACAGAAATCATGCCAATGTGATACATCTCGTGGCTTCATAAAAGGCTTTGGTTTTGTTGTACAAAATGTCGTGAAAAGATAATCTTTTCTGTCATAGTCAGTCTTGATTCTAAAATTCTCATTTTCTGCTAAAACCGGATAAATATTTTCCCTGTAAAGCCATGGTGTTGAAAATGACGGAAAAGGAAATGAACCACGGGAGCAGGGATAATCTGTTTTCTGTTGGTTGGGTGGCATAGTTGCAATTTGTGTGCATCAAGAACATAATTATCTTAATAATATATGGATGTGAGGTATATTTTTAAGATACATACTTCCTAAATTCTGTGTTCTGTGATAAAGGCTGAACCTGTGAATTATTTCAAAACTTCCATGTTTGAAAAAATATAAGATTCTAATTTAGCAGCAGAACCAATAAACAATGGAGCCAAGTTAGCTAACCCTACTGGCAACTTCGTATCTATTTCCACGTGGGAATTATTCCTGCATTTGTATGACTGAGGGACAACTTGGAAAGAAACTCCAAGAACCAGCAAAACAAGGATTTCCAGTGATTTAATGCACTTAATAATTTTCTTCTTACAGTCTTGCTTCAAAAATATCACAGTTGTGTGTTTGTCTTTTTCCTCGCTAGAACAAACAAGAATTGGCATTTACCTTTTAATTGCATGTGAGCTTTATGCCAAGCTGCCTGTACAAAGTAGCCCTGCATGTGCTGCACTCCGAGACACTGGGAGACTTTCCAGCTCCCAGGTGCAGCTGGAGCAGCACATATTCCCCATTCACCACATTCAGCCTCTGGGCCAAGACGGGACTCGAGCAAAAGCCACATCTTCCCATAGTGCTTTTTTCATCCGGAAGGAAAATAGGGTCTGTGGGTAGAAAGGAGCTGGAGCATATTTCTGCCACATCCTGATCTGGATAAGGAAGGGCTTGGGTGTGCTAACCCCAGAGGTCTGTATATGGTCTGGGCTCAAAGAGAGTAGGAAGTATGTATAGTTTAGTGGGAATTGAGAGTTTACATCTCACTGACAGGGCCACTTTCAGGGAGTCATGATGACACATCTGCTTTCACTGAAATTATTCTCTGGCAAAAAAATCACTTGTGCTTTTGGCATAGATGTGCACAAACTTTGAAAAATGTGCTTTAACTGTGAAAATCCACAGTTTCCTGGTAAATGTTTTCACACAAGGTATTGGGGCAGGCACCTCTTCACAGCCATTTGTTCTAGCAGAGAGTGGAGGGTGGAAACAGAGTTGTTCCTCTGCTGCACAACGCAGTGTTGAGGTGCCCCCCGGGGGATGGGCCATGGAAGCTGAAGCGTGGGTACACGGGGTTTCCAGGCTCCCTGATGTTATCCTGTTCGTTATTGGTTATAGGTGTTTTCCCTGCCCTGAAAACTGTGGTTGTCCCATGATTCCTGGGTCTTCGGGGTAGAGTTCCTGCCGGACCTGGTGGCCATGTGGTCGTTATGCGCCTGACCTGGCTGCCACGTGGTCAGAGACATAAAACATCCATGAATATCTACCAAAAATATAGTTCCTGATTCTTTCTATGGACAAAGCTGCCTTCAGGGAGGGTGCAGGCTTTAGCCAGACCTCAACAATGCAGTATTGCCTGAAACCCTGAGCTACCACAGCACAGCCCCTTGGCATCTGGATATACTGATTTGGACCAAGAAGCTTTGTGAATGTGTTTGCTTGGTGCTGAGCCAAGCTGAACTACTTGGCCTTCCAACTTAAGCTCTATCACTTATTGCTTGTGTGTGGGTGGTGTCTGCATCCCACTGTCAAGACACAACAACCTTTCCTTTGGTTCCATATAACCCCACCTGTGTTTGGTGTGGTCTCACTATTTCTCCCACCTCCATCTGACCATATAACCTTCACAAAACTTTCCAGCTGGTAGGAAAACCACCTAAAACAAGACTCATGTGAATGTATGAAATCATGTATAAGACAGGTATTTACTGCTGCACAATTCTCCTGGAGTGATGTAGGCACATTTAGAGTGCAATTAATCTCATTTTAATTGAGATGTTGAAAATCAGACCTGAAAGTGGCTAGGATGAGCAGTTCAAAAGGAGGCATCACCTTTATAGGCATCTAGCATTTAATAAAGTTAATTCCACTTGACAATACCTGTGCAGAAGTGCTCATGAACCTACTTGTTGAGCTTGAAAATGCAACACGAGGAATGGTGGCACTGTAAAAATGCTGTTGCTGATGGAGAGAAGGAATGGAAATGTTTATAGATATCTTGGTGGTTTTGCAGTGATTCTGTTTACTGGGAAAGGATCAGCTACCAAATGTGTTTAATATAGTGAGCACATCTCACATGGCTTTATTCATTTCCTCTGATTTAGACAAAATTAACTTTTCACCATGGCAGCCATACAGGATGCTTCATTTCCCAGGACTTTACTCATACCACAACTCTCTTTAATTCCCTCATGTCTGTCATAAGTAACTCCTACCTGATTGATCATGAGCAATGAGCAATACCTTCTAATATGCCTACATTATTCCCAGTATGATTTTATTCCCCAACTGCCCAAGCTCACCTTTCATGACCTCTGGCTCTAAACTTTCTCTGTGATTCTGTGGGCAATGAATTTTACTTCTAAGCTGTCAGATGTGAACTTACCCTTAGAACCAGGAGGTCTGACTAGCTTGCTACAGTGTTTATATGGCTAAATCTTGAAAATCTCCAAGGATGAAGGCTGAACATCCCCCCTGGATAATCTGTGATGCAACCTCACCTGTCCTCATGATGATAAAGTTTCTCCTTATGTTCAGTCTCAAATTCTTCTGTTTCTATTTCAGTCCACTGTCACCCAGTTTGGGGTTATCTCCAAATTTGACAAGAGTACCCTGTGTCACCTGCTCCAGATCATTGCTGAAGATGCTAATCATGTTGCAGACTGACCCCTAAGCATGATCACGTAACTGGAGTGTTATACCTTGGTTTGATCCACCCATCCAAACCATGACATCCCAACCTGGAAGCAAGATACAAAAACGTGGGTATTTCAGGAGATACATTGAAATTCTTTCCGAAAATGAGACTAATTACTGCTCTTCCTTCATTTAGAAATCTAGTCATTTTATTTTAGAAAGCAAATAAATTGGTCATCATTGATTAGCCTTTGTAAACACATGCTGAGTGTTCCCAGCCACATGATTATAATTAAGGTGTGCAAAAATGTGCTCCAATAGCACTTACTCCATGATTTTCCCAGAGACTGAAGTGACACAGTTCAATATTTAATTCTCTGGATATTTATCTTGGCCTTTTATTGAAAGTGGATGCAACATTTTCCTTCCCTCAGTTGTCAGGCACAGCCCCTCACCTCCCTCGCCTTTCAAAGATGGCAGATTACCACGCAGGCATTGTCTTCTGCAAGCAGAGACAGAAACAAAATTGGTCTTGATTTGTTATGGTGTCTTGAACAGTACAGTCCACTTGCACACACCTTGTCTTTGCATAACCTTCATCCCACATATTCCAACTGTATTTGGCAGCTCACAGCCAGCTGACATCCATGCATTACTCTCTCACTCTTCATTAACTTGAATGTATTATTTATAGGGTACAAAGTCATCTTGCATTTGCCTTAGTATTTGGGCTTAGTGATTGGCATTTTGGGACATTTTAGACTTAATTATTAACTTTGTCTCTTTTCCTTAGTTGCAATGTGATATCAAGAGGAGGCGGGAAAACCAACAAAAAATGGATTGGATGAATAAAAGACTCTTCATTGTTATACACATTAACATAGAAAGAGATCTATTTGTTTGCCGAACAACTACTGCTTACGTGAAACATCTTGTTCCACATCACATATAAACCAATTATTAGAATCTTCCTAATAGCCCATTAATTGATAAGATAATGACAGCCATTCAAAAAATCAGCCTCTCTTGATTCAGAATCAAATGTATCAATCAGGTATCTATGAGGTCTGCCAACTCACATCCTTCTTTCATCAATCACCTTTGCTGGATATAATACCTTTGCTGGTAACGCTATTGTCATCAAATACTGATGTGCTGAATTCTGGTGATGGAAAATCCATTGTGTCAGTCATTAAATTGTTTCACTGAGCACTATTGTCATTTGAAGATTGACACTTTATTTCTTGCCCCCAATTTGTCTAGCTTCAAATTTCAGATAACTGATTATTATATATCTTTATCTACTAACAGTATTCCTCTGTTCTTTGAAGTCTTTTCCTGTGTACTATGTGTAGACTGTGATCAATTGATAGTGTAGTCTGTGTTTTGATAAATTAAATAAATTAAGTGCCTGTACTTTTTTATACTTTAATGTAGCTTTTTTTATGACTTTGTGTGGCTCAGTTCCATCTTCTGTCTTTTTTTCTTTTTTTTTTTTTAATCCTTCAAGTTTTTCTGCCTCTCTTTACAAAGTATAAGGCTTAGGAAAGGTTTCCAGAAAAGGTCTCATTAATTCTATGTGTCATAATAATAATCTCTGTTCACTCTACCCCTGCTGCTTTTATGCCAAAGATTGCACCTGCTATCATTGCTGCTGTATCAGTCAGAAAGACATGGCTGGCTATTCTTGCCCTGCAGAATAAAATTTGTATAAAGAGCCGGGGGCTGAAATCTTCACATAATTTAGGCAAAATAACAGTGACAGCTGTTAAATATGTATTATGGAAACATAGCAAGGCCATATTTTGTCTGGATCCCATACAGGGTGCTGGAAGGGTGCTCACAGCCTGCTGAAGGTTTCAGGAGCGTTGTGGGACTGTGGCTACTGGTACAGTCAGTGGGAAAATGCTTCTGAAGCATTTTCTCAGCATTACAACTGCTACTCAGCACATCATGATGGAACTTACTTTTATTCTTGTACAGCGATCCAACTCACTTAGTTCCCAGAGCTGGTTAACCCTCCAGCTGCTGAATTCCTTGAACTGGAAGTTGTCTAACTTTAATTACCCCCCACCAAAGTCCAGGTTATGGTCCCTGATTATGGTCCCTGACTGCTTTTAATTTTCACAGAATCATAGAGTGAGTTGGGAAGGCACCTCCAGGAATCATCTAGGCCAACCCCTGCTCAAAGCAGGGTCATCTAGAGCAGGTTGCTCAGGGCCATATCCAGTCAGGGTTTGAATATCTCCAAGGATGGAGATGGTACAGCCCCTCTGGGGAATTTATTTCAGTGGCCAACCACCCTCACCATGAAAAAGTTTTTTTTCTTTGTTGGAAATTTGTTGTATTGGATTTTATGCATGTTTGTTATTCCTGTCACTGGGCATGACTGAGAAGAAACATAGAATTGTTCAAGTTGGAAAGGACCTTTATGATCACTGAGTCCAGCTGTTGATCTAACAGTAGCAAGTCCACCACTAAACCAGACCTTAAGCACCACATCTACCTGTCTCTTGAATATCTTCAGGGATGCTGTTACAATCTGATTAAAGGTGCCTCTGCCCAGATTAAGGTACAAACAAGACCATATGACAATGTCAACAACATGAATTTTATTTAACAACGCATGTGAGGTAGAGAGATAGAAATAGAAAAGAGGGTGGGGGAGAGAGAGAGAGAGAAAGAAAGATCAAGCAGGAAATAATCACCACTCATGGATCTGCTCTGTCCTCTTTTCTCACCCGATCAGGTATTTATACGCATTGGTTAAGACTTCTCTTCTCCAGGCTGAACAGCCCTAGTTCTCTTAGCCTCTCCTTGTATGATGGGTATTCCAGCCCCTAATTACCTTTGGGGCCCTTTGCTGGACTTGCTCCAGTATGTTTGTGTCTTTCATGTTGGGGGTAGCCCAGCACTGAGCACAGCACCCCAGAAATGTGTCCCCATGGTTAAGCAGATGGAAAGGATCACCTCCTTCAACCTGTTTGAGATACTCTGTGTAATGCAGCCCAGGATGCTGCTAACAGACAACAAAATCCAGTTCTCATATGAATTGCATGTACATCTCAGGGCCAAGAGCCCAATTTTATTCCTTTCTCCCAGCTGCCATGTGAGAAGTTTATCACATCTCTTTATCTTGTGTTGTTTCTGGTACCAATGCCTATCTTGGCTGAATGACAGATTAGTTTCACCAAATGAGGCACAGAGATGCTCATCACACATGCTTTGAAGCACTCACTGGAGAGAGGTGTTCAAAATCTCCTAGACTAGACCCTGATTGTTTTCCTACTTTTTATGTACTCTGATTATTAGGTTGCTTTTCTATTTTGTAAAATTTTGAGTTTTGTCCACCACTGTTTTTGCAAATAGGTGATCCTGCACTGCTAAGAGTTCATTTTTAAAAAAGGTAAAACACCTAAATACTGAAAAGACATTTGCCACCTTGAAAATTCTTTCTTCTTCAAAGTCAATGAAAGGAGTTAGATACTTAACTTGGATGGATTGGATTTTCTTCTGCAGATCTTCAGAGGTACTGACTTCCTCTCATTGTCTCTATGTGTCTCTTAGGATATCCACAGGGGGATCACACAGATTAAAGAGTTTGAAATGGTGCCAAAGCCAAATTTAGACTTCCAGGTGCCCTGAAAGTTTGCAGCAACTAGTTGAAAGTGTGGTTCCAGGACAGTCTATTTATTACTTAGATGGTAGCTTTGGCCAAAGCTTCTGAGTTGTTGGTGTGACATGAGTTTGCTCACATCGAGCCCCTCAAGGGGAATCAGTGGTTAGAAATAGTGACCACCTGCATTTGGTCCTTCTAGTATTACTGCTTTAATACAGTCAATCCATGCTGTATTTTAAGGAAAGATATTTCTCAATGCTTTGAAAGGAAATATGGGTATTCTTGTCTTCTGAAAAGATTAGGGAAGGACAAGAAATAGAAAAAGCCAATCCATTTTGTTTTGATTTGTTATTGCAAAACTGAGATTCAGCTGCCTGGCCAGTTCTCCTCAGAGATGTAGGATGTGATCTCTCCTCAGCCTCACTTGTCCTCTGCTGCCTTAGAGTCTCTTGTTTTCCATGTGTGTTGATCATCAGAGGTGGCAAACCTACCTCAGGAAAGGGAAGGCAGTTTCTGGCTGCTTCCAGTCAGGTTGTGAGAGGAAGTTTTGTATTAATCCCAGCAGAGACCTCCTAGTAGGTTCTGTCACCTTCAGCTTAAAATCTCAACTCTGGGTCAAATGGGTACTGAGAGGGCAAACTCTTGTGGGCTAAATAGGTGTTATCAAAATCTTTCAAAATCAGCCCCTATGAACATAGGTCTCTCTGTAGGAGTGTGAACAAATATGGAATAAAAGATGCTTTTATAAGAGAAAAAGCAGAAAACATCATTTTCACGCCTATACTTCTGCAAATTAATATCATGCTGTAACTTACTTTTCCTGTCAGTTTGGCAGGATATATTTTTTCACCAATTTTATTCCTATGCTGAATCATTTCCCTAGTGTTTATAAATGACAACTCTCTATGTTGGTTTTTCTCCAGACATTGTATATAGTATTTGCCTGGTCATTAATAGTACTACCTGTCTCCCTTTCATTCTTAATAATATTCATTTTCCAGAACAGACTGAATGAGCAAGTTCCACAAAAGCGAAAAGGAATAGCAGATGTGAAACAGCAGGTTGGTCTTTTTTCCAGGAACATTTCCCAACCAGAAAAGCCCATAGTAGCAGAGTTAGTAGGGTGATCATTCTGTCACAGCCCTCAGAATAAACTGGTCCAGACTTACCGGGCCTAAATATCATCTGAGAGGCTTTACTCTGTTTCCTTACTGATCAGGTTGTGTGGCAGTTCTGGAGACAGATGATGGGAGGGTAGAGAGCTGGGACTGAATGAAACTGAACCCCGAATATCACGGTGTTACATTGCAGCATTTAAAACAAAACAGAGAACAGTGCTTTGACCTTGTTAGAGGAAATCCTGACTTAGATTCCTGATTAATTCTGAAACTTTAGCTATTGAAATTGAAACCTTGGTCTCAGACTTTGTAGTGGTTTGGTTTGCATTTGTCCCTTCTGTGAGATAAGAATAGGGAGGAATACAAAGCAGGCACCACACTTTAATGAATGCAATGAAGTTTATTACTAAAACTAAAGGTAAAAAGAAATAGGAAGGAATTAAAGCAAAAAACCCCCGTTCCCTCCAGCACCTCTCTCAATTTATCCAGTATAAGGACACAAACTGAGAATCATTTCAGTCAGTTAACCACTCTATAACAATCTTTCATCAGTCCATCTAAAGAGAGGTNTTTATTCATTGTAGCACAAACAGCTGGAAAGCTCCTTTTCCCCCCCGAGCTTATCATGAAATTGCAAGGGAAACTCTAATATCTGAGTTCATTCACCATAGCTTACAAAAGAACTTCACCTTCTAAGCATCGCCTCCATCTCTTCCCTCTAGGCCTCAGCCTTTTGTGCATCAGTGACATAGGTGTCACTAATTATAATGTCTATTCATGTGTCTTTGCCTTTCCTGGGAAAGGATTGTTGCAGGTTTCATCTCTCTGAGGAAAAAACACCACTGAAGAGGTTAGTCTTTCCCATGCCGGGACCTTTCAGCTGTCACTTATATCTTCTGTTAGTGGTGGCTGGAGCTGGTGTGGAGTTACATCTCAAAGGCCGGAGCGGAGGGGGCTGCACGGAGCCGCGGCCGGGGCCCAGCCCTGCTGGCCGAGCGGCCCGGGCCCCAGGTTACCTGTGCCAAGGCCAGAAGAGCAAGAGGACTATTCCCGCCTGTTTGTCTCTTAAAATGTGGTATTCACAGGGCGTTAACCATTTCTGAGTGGTTCCATAAAGCTGTCAATATTCAATTCAATTGATTGGCTCTGTTAAGTTCTGAAGGAAATTGGAAAAAAGCGTCACTTCCTTGGCTCTGTTTCTCCCCTAAGAAATAGTGCTGAAGGAAAGAAAAAAAAACCCTGAGAAACAGGAGGGGTGTCCTCTGCGCTTATCAGCAGTGGCAGAATATGGACCAGTCCCAAGGTCAGACTGCTGAGAATCTTCAAACTAAAACTTCAAGCTGGGGTTAACCCATGACAGACTTGATCACTCTTCAAAAGTGATTTCAGAGCAAACTGTAAAACTGTAAAGACTGACTGTTTAAAAGCATGGAAAGGAAAAGTCCCAGATATTTTCCCCATGATAATTTGAAATCCTACAGGTTTGTAGGAGAAATACACAAAACTCAGTTCATGCCTTCGTTCAAAGTCACAGTGCTCCTAGAGACACTTCCAGAAACCTAGCAATGTCCAAGGTGACCACTCCAAAACAGCTGCTCTCACGCTGGGGGGGAGTCTGTGTTAGACACGTCGTGGTTAATTGAATGTGGCAACCCTTAAAATAAAAGATAGGTGCTATCTTTTGATAAATTTTCCACTTTTTCTCTTTGAATACACTAGATAATAAAACTTTAGACTCCTCTTTAGGTGTGGGGTTTTCTTTTTGTTTTTTTGTTTGAGAAGCAATGCAACTGTCCATTTTTGAGGTTAATTACACATCATCACAATCTAACAGTTTTCCTTTACATGCTGCTTGTTTTGGGCTGATGTGTCTTGGCTTATCATTTTCAACCTCTTTTTTTTGGTCAGTGTTTGACTTTCACTTAAAATTAGGTTTGATTTTGTCCATGCTCCAATATAAATTAAAATGCCCGTCTGAACCTGACTAGGGATTGAGACCTTGTTGCACATTCAAATAAAATACTTCATACCTAAATAATAAATTGCTAAGCATTTCATTCTGTGAGTGTCAATAGAATTTAATTCAGGATGAAGAACTTTTTTGTCTGCAGTTGTGAATATTTAACATATGAATAAAAGAATGTGTTTTTTGGTGAAATTTGAAGATAAAGTGGCAAATCTTTTTGTTCATTCTATGTTACATTCATTGGAATGACATTGTAATGGAAGGGTCTTGTAGAACAGAAGGGCAAGGTAACAATTTTATGCATTTACTTAGAAATGAAATGATCCATTTACCTATCTAGAGGGAATAAATTGAAATTACTGAAGAACAGAAAAAAGTTTGGTTTTTGGTTAGGGCTTTGGTATTGGCCTCAAGAAGTCAAGATTCAATCCCTGCCATGCTGAAAATGTGGTCTGGTAATTTAGTCTCTACTTGTCTCAGGTAATTTTAAGGATTATATAGCATTAATATTGTGTGAAAGCCTATTACATATTTTCTCAATAAAAAAACCTGCTTGGAATAAAATTTTGGTTTAGATTTAGTCAATTTCCTTTTTAACTGTGGAATGGGAAGAGAATACTGACATTTTTCTGCTAGAAATTATATTTGTGAAAACACGTCTCCTGAAGGTTCGTGTTCTGTAACCATTACTAAAGCAAGGCACATCAGGTTTATTTCTTTCCCACTAAAAGCTTATCATGGGGCTGATCTGGCTAGCACTTGCATAATTCATGTTGGGTACTCAGATCTGCATCATTACCTGCACAGTGCAAATACTGTAGTGATTCTAAGACATTAATTTCAGCTTTAATATAATTTGACTTGATTTTTAGTTGTTCTGAAGATCAAGGCAAGTGTCTTTGACATTGGTAGCAAATGAGTAGCATGTCCTGGAGAAGAACCTGGCTTGTTACTGGTGTACTGCTCACAGGGAGGAGGGACAGCCGCATCCACAAATGGGGTCCTGTTCATCTGGTCCCTAATATATTGAATTACAGTATATCTGACTCCCACAAATACATAAAGGCAGGAAGGAATAGACTACAGTGAAGTATGTGTTAAAAAGTACATTTTTTACTGTTCTACCAAGGGAGATCAGATTCAGAATTTTGGTAACATTTTAAAAAGTTAATATCTTGATGGAAAATTTATTGGATAATATTTCTGTTAAGACAGATTTAAAAAGCATTTCAGTTTTCTAAAAAGTTGGTCTTTCATTGTGACATCTTTTACATTCCTTTCAGCTTACCTCTCCTAAGTTTTCTGCCATAATGGTCATGACAAGTAGTGGCATTAGTTGAGAAAACCATCCTGCATGTGAATCACTCTGTCTCCAAGCATATGCCTGCTTCACTAGCTTGCAAAATTTTTATTACATCTTGCTTTAAAGTTTGAGGTTTAATTTTTCAAATCTTCTTCAGCTCTGGTTAATATTCTGCAGCAACTCATGGGAATATATTATTTAAAATAAATCATAATGTTATGCAAAATATTCTGCCACTATAGTAAGTCTCTTAAATATTTTTCTAAAATTGAAGGATTAAAAACCCCACTGTTCCAGTATCACTGAGTGTCTATTGCATGCTCCAAGTATGTATTTTGATGAACACTGCTTAAACCAGTGCCACTGTCTTGCTGTAGAAAAAAAATTCTGCCATGAAGAAAAAAATATAGCTACAGGCAAGAACAGAAGAAATTCCTGTAATGCCTAAGCCTTGGAAGAAGAACGAACATTTTCTCAACAAAATAAAAGTCCTCTGTAGGAAAGGATGGGACAGATTTACTGCAAATGGAAAGCATAAAGGATCACCAGAATCAATGTATCCTCCTCAGCTTTATGTTATTTTTAATGGTTTACCTAATACTATTGAGAATTGAATTTTCAGGTGTGGGTATGATACTAATGCAGGAAATACAGCAAATAGTGAACAAAAATGAAGCTTGGCACAGAGGACTTAAATCATTTACATGCCTTTTTCTAAGAGACGATGTAAAATAGCAAAGAATCCAGTGAGGTAACAAACAGAATGTCACTGCAGCATGTTACTAGGAGTTTGTAATAAATCTGGGGAGTTATTATGGAGATACTCCCCATGGCCTTCAACCCACTGTGCTTCTGTATTGGAGAAGGCAACTAGAATTGCCAGGAGTACCATATAAATCAGAAAAGATAGTATTATTGTAGATAAAGTAGTTAGACTGCACCTAGAGCACTATAAACAACACTGAACATCACACCTAAGAAAGGACCTAAGTGCCCGTGCAGGTGCAATAGGGAGCAGCCAGATTTGGTCTCAAAGGCATTTGCCTGAGGAACTGGCATGTTTTTAGTGACTGAGATAAGATTTTGTGCTGATATAGCAGAGATTCTCCAAACTGTGAAAAGGATTAATGGAAAAGGCTCAGACAAATAAGCTGAGCATGCATCAGCTAAGCAGAGATTGCCCAAAGCATTATGAGGGTTTAGGCAAGCATCCAGTGTTTTACATTTGCCCATCTTTAGAACTACCAGCTACTTCAGGAACTCCCTGCAGCAGATGGCTGACCCCTCTCACTGAACAGTGAAATAGTTAGGGAATTCACTCCAGTGGTCAGTGTTTGTTGGAGGAGCTTGTTGGAGATAGAGTGAAGCGCACTGTGTGGTTCCCTGAGCTTGTGATAATTCACCAACCTCTCCTGAGCAGGAACTTCTCAGTGTCATCTAATCTATTGGATAAGAACAGCATTCAGGCTGGCCATTTTAATGCAGCCTATCTACCAGAGAGCCTTTGAAGCTGGTGAAGGGCAGACCAGTAGTCTGTTCTCCTGGGAAAAAAAAATGGAAGGCTACAGGTATAGTGGAGATGGTCAGTGGTTGCCTAGATTTAGTTTTTCACCTACTCCATGACATAACACTGACATCAGGCAGAAAGGATGGCCCAAGATCTTTCCTGGAGCTGGATAGATTAGACTCATCTATCACATAACCAGATAAGGTGAATAAACACCATGAAGTTCAGCCAGGACTCCGGATGAGAGAAGCATAAATGTGATGTCAAGCTTGGAGGCATCAGAGTGCTCTCAGGACCATGTAAGACCAAAAAGTGTAATTTACACCTATGTATTTTCGGCAGAATTGTGCCAGGAGAAGTTGCAGTTCCATCAGGAGTTATTCTAGGTAGGAATAATAAAACTGTGAAATGTAAATACCAGAGTTTATCCCAACCTTCTTTGTGTTAACCTCTTAGTGTTCCAGTTATGTGCAGAAATATATGGAACTGCAAGGAGAGCACTGACACTGAGGAACCTTGCCATGATCAGGACATAAACTTTGAAGAGGGACGTAATGTCCCAAATCTGGCTCAGAATCTGAGACATGAGACACTTTTGACCAACGTCACTCCCAGAATATGTAGGCTCACCACATAACGGATAATTATCTTCTTGAAATTATTTACAGTAGTTTGTAGAGGAAGAGATGGTCTGACTTTCTTTAATCCAAATTTGAGCTGCAAATCCAATCGTTGTTGTGGCTTTGTGCTAAACATTGTCATCAGTTGTGTCTAACTCAAGTAAGCAAACAAATTTTTTATCTACAGTCTTATTCATACCCAGTTGTCACCCTGTACATGTAAAAGTTATGGGGTGCTGGACCTTGGCTGCCAAAGGTCATCGGAAGACTTTGGCCTTCCACTAATCAAGATATATTGGCTGAACATTTCTGCAGAAAGACCCTGTCGTGTGAGGAATTTGCACATCATGGCTGCCTGTAATTGCAAAAAATTGAATCTGATGATCTTTTCAGTTCTGCGTAACACGTGTTCATCCCCTCCCTCCCCCACCTCCCTCCAGGATTACTGCCTGAGGAACTGTACAAGGGCTTGAAAAATGATGGTGCAGAGAGCTCTTGTTAGGAATAGGAGTGTGAGAAAAAGAAAACTTCAGTACTGATAAGAGTTGATTTCCCTGTGTAAAGTGGAGGCTGAAGTCATGGTAGTTCTCAATAAGCTGATGATATGATCGATATGTATATGGCACTTTTGCTATCCAACAGCAATTTAAGACATCAGGTTTTGAATGTATCAAAATAAGACAGTAAAAATATTGTTTTCTGAATCTTTGCTAGTTTTCATCTGCACACTGACACAGATAAGAGTGATGGCCTCTGTTGTACAGATGGCATATAAATTCTCTTAGGTGGGAGATGACTTAGTGTGTGCACTATCATTTAGGGTGTGAAAGTTCTTGATCCTTGGCATACCTATTGCTTAATGGGTTTTCATCTCACAGCTATGGAAGAAATTACTACGCAGTAGAGAAACATTCAGAGTTGCTTTAAATTAGAGATGTAGGGGCTGGCAGCAGTCCAAAACATAGGTTAATTCACACTGGGAGACACTTAGTGTAGAAATAGTCTGCTGCAGGTGTCTAAGATAGCTTATTTAAAGCTGTTCTGTGTTAGTTTTGCAGTGCTCTGCTGGAGGAGACATCCCTTTAGGGCTAGGCTCTGACTGGCTTGCATAGTGGGAGAGAGGAAAAGTTTGGAGTTCCTTTTCAGCTCTTGGGTAAGCACAAACCTGGGTTAAAAACTTGTATTCCTAGATGGTTCCTCAGCAGAATCACAGCATCTCCAAGGCAAAGGAAAATAAAATGGGACAGGAAAGCTGAGAACTGGATGTGTGGCTCCTTCCCTTGCTAGTGGTTTGGCTTGGTGGTACAGATAATACGTCTGAAGGAAGAGTCTGATCAGCACAAACCTTGGGCTCCTATATTTCTATATGATAGAAATTCACTAAAAGTAATTCAAGATCTGTGTTTTTATTACTATAAAACAAAATAACACCATACAAAAGTCAAGCAAATGCTTAATATATATGTCATAAAAATGAGTTACATAAATCCGTACACAATAGGATTGCTTGACAGGCAATTTGTAGCTTTATACATAAAAGTCATATAATGTATAAAAGATACATATATTTTAAGAGCATCAGACTAAGATTAGGAAACTTCTAAGGTAATTACTGTTAGTATTCTGTCAAAGACTGCTAAACAATTATTTCTTCTAAAAAATTATTACCACATGTTAAAAAAAGTACCATCACTGATTGTGCAGTGGCAGAAGAATTTTTCAGATTTACTAGAACTACATTTTCATCTAACATTAGAGTTTTTATTTGATATTTTGAGGCCATAAAATTTGGTCTGGAAAAGTCTGATACTTCAGTGTAATCAGATATGAATCTCTTATGGGATAAACAGATCTATCATTAGTTCACTGTGATACTCTCATCTTTAAAGCAAAATAACATACAGGAAGAAAAACAGGTAGAGAGCTATAGCATTAACACTCTGCTACAGCTGTCACATTATTTATATTATTACTAAACATGGAAGAAGCATCAGATAAACCATATTAAGTTGATTGTCAGGATACACTGAACAGTTCATGATAAAAGTGAGCATGGCAAGATCTCAGGGACAAAATTTCTTGCCTGCATCAACTTCTCCCTCAGGTTTGTAAAGATATCTGGCAGCTTTTCCAGATTCTTAATCTTACTGGGATGCAGTCCTGCTGCCAAGCTGAAGGTAGATGGAAAAAATAGACTCTCTGCTGGAAATGGAATAATAAAGAATTCTTATTGATTATGTTAGATTAGGTTTTAGGGCAGGAATCAACTTCAGGACAGGACAGACAGTGGCCAATATTAATCAGCATAACTGTGGGAGATATCAGTTCTTCCTCTCCCAGTAGTCTCAAATTTTGCTTATATGGTCTGAGAAAATTTACAGATGGAATATAAATCCAGAAATGCACCTGCATGCAATTGCAATATGCCATTTCATTCATTCACCTAGAAAAGACAGTAAGACTTTCTTGGGCCATATAACACACAGACAATTTGCCAGGTGTGAAAGCTAAAAGGTCACAACCACATGACAGAACTAAAGGGATATGACTGTGAGGAGCAGAGCATAGTGGGGAGATGATGATGATGATGATGATGATGATGATGATGATGATGATGATGATGATGATGATGATGACGATCACCTTCTTCTGCCTCTACCTTGAAGGATAAATGCAGCTCTGTGGTAGAGAAGTGTGGTCAGGCTGATCCCAGCAACTACCTCCTTCCTGCAGTCCAGGGTGTGGGACGGTCCTGCAGGGATCTTCTGCACCAGCCTCATGGTGCAGAAGAAAGGTAAGATAGTCTTGAGTAAGCAGGAGGCTGTATGCAGCATAGCATATAAGCTGGCTTTAAAATCTTAGAATCACAGACAAGTTGGGGTTGGAGGGGACCTTAAAGATCATCTAGTCCGCCCCCTCTGCCATGAGCGGGGTCATCTTCAATTAGATCAGCTTGCTCAGAGCCCTATTCAGTCTCTGAGCAATGAAGAATGAAGTTTATGCTAAATTTCCAGTAGTTTGTGTTTATAAAAGCACGAATTGTCCACATATTTTAAACCTGTTCTCTAAAATTTGAAATAATACCTAATAAAAGTGATAAATGCTTGTGGAGTTACTGCTGAAATGACTTCAATTTATGGAATAAAATGTTTTGGAAGCTTATTAAATTGGACTGGAACAGTTGTTTAATATATTCATGAAGGTTGTATTGATTGTGGGGTGTTTGCCTTAGAATCAAATGGTCATAGCTTCAAAATGCAAGATGTTTTGAGTATTTTCAATGTTTCATTAGTCTTTCCTCTGACTACTTTGGAAATTTGCGTTTATGGATTGTTCCTTTAAGTTAAAAATTGTTCAGAATTTAGCTTCTTGAACTAGGATTGTTTTAGCATATTTGTGCTTTTTTTTTTCCCCCAAAATGCACTATGCCAGACACTGGGGAAATGGAATTGATTTCATAATTGATAAGGCTTCTGAAAAGAACAAAATAACATACACTAAAGTGTACCCCAATGACATCAGAGTGGGGCTTGGACTGTAGCACTTTTATACAAACTAATTAACATCTCATCAAACTCAGCTGGTTTGTCTGCTGGATTAAGGTACTTCTAAGAGTCACTAAAGTGAATCATAACAATAAAAGATAGCTAGATATGTCTTTATATGAGTTACCACTGAATAAATTTGAGAGTTTCTTAAAATTACTCAGTGACATTTCCCAGATGCTGATCTTATGTCCTATATTTCTTTTTAAGCTGCTGTAAGATATATTGCAAGAGGCATGAGTTCTGTGCTGTGGGCTGTACAGAATGCTAATTAGTTGTCATTAATTGATTTTTACTTTTGCTTGGACTGAAACTATTCCACTTAGGGTGAAAGTCTGCAGTCTTACTACTGACATTAACCAAAGAAAGGAAGAAGAGGGCTGGTTTTGATATGCCAGCTTTAAAAGAAGAGTATCTTTGTAGCAATTAGACTTCAATGACTGTATAACTCCTCTCCTCTCTTGCCCTACCCCCGGGAATACTTAATACCCTGTAGGAACAGACTCTTGGCTGGTCTGTTACTCATTAAGGTAGTTTGACAGAGCTCCAAGGCTACGTTTACAGCATCTTAGAATCCCACAGCACTGTCAGATCAATGTAAAACAGGGCATTGGGAGCTACAGTGCCAAAACTGTGCTTCTTGTGGAGAGTTTGTGGACCATTGCCCCAGTTTTTACAGAAGGAAAACTGGGATGCAGAAAAGTGATTTTTTTGCTCTAGCTCAAGGCAAATGCTGAAGAAAATGCCAAATGGCTACAAAGGAGTCTAGGGTGTTGTTTTATAAGTCATACTGGTTTTTCAGCAAAAGTTGAGCTCTCTCTGTTGAAGTGAAACCCACACCTAGATCTAAGCACTTAAACATACTTGAGAAACCAAGCACCTTTAAAAAAAAAAAAAAAAAAAGAGAATTTTTTTGCTACTGTTCTACTAGTAGTTTTTATCATCTTGGGCTTGTCTTTCTTTCAGTTTCCCCAAATGCAGGTGTGTTGTTCTGATTACATATGTTATATTTTCAAATGCCTTGAAAGAAGGGATGCCTTACTCATTGGTAAAGCCTCAGGCATGTGAAAAACTGGAGCTGCCCAAGGCTGACTGTAGGAAAGATGAATGCAATCACATCTAAGTCTGTTTCATAAACTCCATTCTGAACAGGAAAAATAGAAGTGGTCTCTGTGGTTCCGGATTTGTGGAATATTTGTTCCTATAGCCAGGAAAGGAAATTTATAAAAATAGTACACAGTAGGAGAAATGCAGGCACATGGGGGAACACATGAACTGGCTATAGGTTAAAGCATAACACAGTCAGTTCTATGCGTTTTGTGTTTCTGGGAATATGATTATACTAATATCAAAGATTAGACATAATCACACATACCTAGTGGCTTGTTCATGGACGTGTACTGATAAGAAATATGTGCTTGTAAAGTACAGGGTGAAATTCTGACAGGACTCTCAGATCTGTGAATTTAATTTCTTGGAGAATGGCATGACTACTATAAAATATATATCAAGAGAAACATACAGATAAATACATGAACAGACACTTTGGTTTTATCTCAGAGAAAGAAGTGATGACTAAGGAGAAATCTCACTACAAAGTCTTTGTGCTGGGAACTTCTGCTGCTAGAGTGAAGCTTTCTTTTCAGAAAAGCACATGAAAAATTATTTATACTCATGGCAATCTTTATCTTGATTGACATCAGGAGCATGCACTGCTAGATTTAAGAATAAATTCTCAGCCATCTTGAACTGTCATAGCACCACTTAAGCCAATAGGTTTATGAGAGTATTTATATTCTGAGATCCTTTACACATCTGCAGGATCAAAAAGTCAGATTACCAATCACAATTTGAAAACTTGCAAGACTGTATTTCAGGAAGAATAGTTTGAAACAGCTTGGCTCACTGGCAAGATGAAGCAGAAGAAACTAATCGTGCTGGAAGGTGTTTGCAGGTAATTTCACAATATAATAAGCCAGGAATAAAAGGCCAGAGTTATTCAGAGTTTCATGCTCTGAATTATGTCAGAGGTTGCATGCTTCAGAGCAGTGTAGTTATATTTCTTCTTTCTATCACTGTAGTATAACCTCAGCCAGCACATTGTGTTCAGTCTGGAACACATAACTGCCAGATAGATCCTGATGAATTTGGGCTTGTTTTTAGATGAAAACCAAAAATGATTAGAGAACTGAAGACATTTTTAACATGTTGTTAAAGGACCCAGATATTTCATCTAGCAAGGGGAGACTTTGTTGGGCTCAAGTTGGACATGTATAAATCTGAAGGACTGAAAGCAAATAGCGTTAAGAGGGAATTAAAATGAAGAGTAGATGGGCAGGTCAAGGGCTGAAAGAAAGCCTAATAAGATAGATAAACAGGACAAAGCACCTTATAAGGTCTAATGCCATGCAATTCTTCAGGCCTCAAAGTCTCACTGAATTCAGTTTGATATTTGTTATCTAAATACCTTCAGGTTTCTCAGCAAGACTTGCCAAGCCAAACAACAGTTGCTGCATTTGTGTATCAGAGCTGCAGCATGGGTTAACATGTGGTAGCCCATGAAAGCTGGCAGTATGCTGTCATGGATCAATCCAGGAGCAGGTTGTGGCAGTGTAAAAAGCCAAAACCAACAGTGCAGGTGGTAGGATTAGTGATCAGCAGCTTGTTTCTTGTCACTGATGGCACTGTCTTCTTCTGGCAAGGTGTTACCCTGTTCCTAGTTCGGTATGAGGAGATGCAGGCTTTTTCTCAATTGTGAGTTGAATATGTCCCTCTGTGAATGAATCTGGATCCTGTGATCCTGAAAAGGATCTTGTGGCAAAAAATAATTGCAAATTAAATCCAGCATGTAACAAATTCTGGATCTGAGGGTGCTGAGAAGAATTGCATGTATGTTCAGAAGGGGCTCAGTGTTGAAGACTTAGTAAAAAGTACTTCATTTAACATCTACACCTAGTTTGATGAAGGTTTCCTGAAAAGAAGCCAGTGTTGAATTTTGCATTTGAGCGACACATTGAGAGTGTGGTTTCTCTTTTAGAGCCTTAGAATCCCTGAATCACAGGATATACTGAGTTGGAAGTCATGCCTTAGGTTTTAACTTTTATACTTTTCAAATTCTGTATTGCCTAGTGTGTAACTCCGAAGTTTCTTGTAGCTTGCTAGCTGCTCTCTTAGGCCAGATAGACACAACAAAGCTTCTTTGAGCTTGCTGTTCAAAGACACTCAGACTATCCTAGGCCCAAAGGTGTAAACTATAGCTGCGAGAGAGGTGGAGAAATTGAAGAAATTACATCATTAGCTAAATTTTTAATTGGTGAATTTATGCTGATATGCAAATGAACCAAACCTATAAAAGTGTGAAGAACTCGTGACTTGTCATCCATCTTGGGGTCCGTTTTATGGAAGCAGCCTCTGGCTCCCCAGGGTGGTACCTTTGAAAGCCTTTCAAATAAATACCTACCTTTATTCCCTTATTCTTGTCTAGTCTCTGTTTCTAGGTAGCCGGAAAAGGCATTAGAAGGGACACAAAAGGATCACTGAGTCCTGACTTTTCCCAGGACCACCCCAAAAATCAGACCTCTGCCTGAGAGTGTTGTCCAAACACTTCTTGAAGCCTGTCAGGCTTGGTGCTGCGACCATTTCCTTGGGGTGCCTGTTCCAGTGCCCAGCCACTCATTAGGTGAAGAAACGTTTTCTAATATCTAACCTAAACCTCCCTTGACACAACTTCAGGCCATGCCCTTGGATCCTGCCACAGTTCACCACAGAGAAGAGACCAGTGTCTGCGCCTCTTCTTCCTCTCAAGAGGAAGCTATAGACTGTGATGTGTAATCTCTTTTACTGGCTAAACAATCCAAGTGAGCTCAGCCGCTTCTTGTATGGCTTCCCCTGTAGACCCTTCACCATCTTGATGACCCTCCTTTGGATATTCTCTAATAGCTTTATATCTTACACTGTAGCACCCAACACAACACACAGGACTCGAGGCAAGGCTGCCCCAGTGCAGAGCAGAGCGGGGCAGTCACTTCACTTTGACTGGCTGGTTTCTCCTCACAGTGCTGTGAGGTTGTGGAGCAGTGACACATCACAGACACAAAATTTCTGTTGGCAGTGGAAGATCACTAAGCAGAATGATTTGTGACACTGATTTAGTTGACTGACAATGTTACTTAGAGCAATTTTCAGCTGCTCTGGATGTTAAAGGGTATATGTTAGTAAGGAAACAACAAAACTTGGATAGTGGCCAAGGTTGTTAGTATCTGCTAAGAGGATGAGACATGATACTTTATCTGCAGAAAAGATGATGGGCAGGTCTTTCTAGGTTCTGATTTCTACATCTTATCGACTTCTTGAAATTTATTTATAGTCTGGTAACAGCCAGGCAGGAAACATCCTGCTTTCCAACAGAAGCTCTGAAGAATTTCAGTGACAATGGGATGACACTAAGTTACCACCTCCTCATTTCCTTTCTGTTGGCTTGCTTACTAGTTGTCTTCTGACTGGTGCTGACGGTTCCTTCTCTTTAGCAAACTTGTTAGAAATATACCATCGACTTATTTCTCTCCATTTTCACCACAGGTTTTGGTCCTGCCTACTGCATCACCCACCTACTGTTAAATGTTTTAGTTCTTTGCTGCCAGGTAAGAGGTTGTAGTGGTGGGCATTTGTGGACACTATGATGCCTTTATCTGGGTGTCTTGTCCTTGTTTATTCTTCCAAATGTTTTTTTTTTCTGCTCTTTTTCTCCTTCCCACTGCTCAACATGATATAGTACTGGAAATAAGGGAGAGGGAGGATGCAGGTATGAAGGTGTTAGTATAATTTAAACCAAAGCTTGGTATCTAGGAAGTAGCTACATTGAAAAGGTTTGTTTCCAGTAATTTCTAGTGGGGTGGTGCGTTATGAACCAAGCAGAAACTGTGAGATGGACACATAGCCTAACTCCAAATAACATTCTTTATACAGTCCCTTCCCTCCACTATTATTTTTTTTTTCCTTAGACTTGAGCAGGCACTTAAAAAGTTTGTAACATTCACAGTGCAAAACCTCAATCATGTAGTTTTTGCATGCATAGGTTTTTCATGTGGCCTTAAAACAACTTTATACAAGAAAGCCAAAACATAATGTGGAGTGAGTTATATGATAAAATGGAAAACCAGCATTTGGTGCAGGGGTGAGTAGAGTTGAGGTTACAGTGAAATACAGTATGCACTTTCCAGAAGAAATAGAGTTTTAAAATAAGAAGAAAGGACGGAAACATTATTTTTTTCCTCTATGTAATATAGTTTGGTTGTTGAAGACTCTGGGTAATTTGGTAAAGTGTAAATTATGTGTTGTTTTAAGCCAACAGATCAGTCAAATACATATTTCTAGATGGATATCTTTCTCATAGTGCTAGTTATATTACTAGTGTTGCAGGAAATAAAAGGGCAGTTACCCCTGCTATAGACCCTTAAAATATTGGTCAGCTGTATTTTAAAGTTACTGTCCTGTTTATTAATGAATAAAAGAGTAAAGGCTCTCCCTCTTTTTCACCAAAACCAAATTTCTCTGTTGTAGTCCTTCACCTTCTTCACTCCATTAGCTATACAAGCCTACAGCAAACAAATGTCTCCTGGACTCAGGACCCCATAGGTCTCATTTATTTTATGAAGCCCCTGGAGGAACACCGAGCTGAGGGCACTAAGCATGCTGCAGGGGTCCTTCAGGCTGTTTTTCCTTATTTCTAAAGGTTGTCAGAGCTGAATGCAGGAGAGCCCGGCCTATGTGAGTGAAAAGAACCACGGCATTGTGTTGCAAAGGGAGAGGCAGATGGCCACGGGATAAGCTTGTGAAGACTTTTACACCACAATTGGCAAGTATTTAGAAAGTCTCTGCCGGTGTGGTGGGGCCCTTGTGTTCTTAAAAAGGAGAACCAGTTGTCCTTCCCATCAGAGAAGCAGTGCAGAGAGAGGTTTAGCAAAACTCACTGGTGATGCAGGCTCAAGTATTCATTCTGCAGACTCACTCCACAGGGCTGAAAACAATATTGTGAGTGAAAACCTGTGCTCCAGCACAGGTAAAATATAAAGACAATGCTGAGAAATTGCTGCTCAGTTGGATGATTTACTGTATTATTTGCACAGGAACAGGCAACAAACCATCATGAACCAAACTTTCAGAAAAACAGATTACACTAAATTGTTCTTTATAAGGACGGGAGTAATATTCCCTATGTGTTTGATTTATACACCAGTAACTGAAACTTTATTAAAGGAAATACTGATGAAAAAGGAGGAAGAATTCTTGCTGAGTGTCAGCCAAAGCATTTATGTTAGAGGGCTCTCCAGGGAATGGAGTGGCTTTGCACAGGGATGATGGAAAAGTTCATGTCCAGAAAATCTTTCTCAGGGCTTTGCCACTCTCAGTGACTTCTACAGCGCACTGCAAAGAAAATTTGTGATCTGCCGGTTCCCTACCCAAACTCTGTCCCGTCCTTCCTTTCTGACCCACTGCTGGAGAAACCTGAGCAGCTCCTGCCTTTTTGAGAGCTTCCCTGACCAGGTGGCTCTCTCCATGGCTCTTCCTTGAAGCGCTGTCCCTGCAGGCAGTTCCTCAGCACAGGAAATGCTGCTGAGCTTTGGCTGCTGGGATGATCCAGCCAGTCAGCCGCAGCAACTGCTTTATGGTCATTTCAGAAATCCTGTCAATATATGATGTTCCTCTGGTCCATCTAAACTTTGTTTCTATTCCTGCTGTTCTAATGAGAACTTGGCCTGGGATCTATAGGGAACGTATTCTCTACATATGGAAAAAATTACTGTTACTTTAATATATATCCTAACTGAATAATCAAAATTCAGCAAACATTCCTAGTAATCACAGTGATATTAATACTTAGGGTTCATGATAATACAGTGTATTGATTTTGCCTGGTCTGGTTTTTGGTAGCAGGGAGGTCACAGAGGTGGCTCCTGTGAGAACCTCCTGGAAGTTTCCACCATGTCCGGCAGAGCC
>VYXC01005554.1:81195-95484 GCA_013397175.1 Platysteira castanea | reverse complement strand
GACTCACATTGCAGCAGTTTTGTGAGGGCTGTGTGCCCGTGGGAGGGACTCAGGCTGCAGCAGGTGCGGTTTGGCTCCTGCTCGTGAACTTCCACGCCGGGAAGTTCCCGGAGAACTGTCTCCCGTGGGAGGGACCCCACGGCCTCACAGGGAAGGACTCTTCTCCCGGGGCAGGGGAAGAGAATCTCAGTGACAAACTGCCCACAAACCCCCATGCTCTGTCTCCCTGTACTGTCAGTGGGAAGGAGGGAGGGGCTGGGGGGAAAAAGGTGTTTCTAAAGGCTTATATTACTTCTCATTATCCTCCTCTGATTCTATTAGCAATAAATTCACTTTGTAACTTTAAGTTAAGCCTGTTTTGCCTTTGAGGTGTTTTCTTGTTAATTCTTCATTATTATTATTTTTTTTTTCCTCTCTCCTCTGCCCAGCTGTGGTAGGGGAGGGTGAGCAAGTGACTCTTGGGGGTGCCTGGTGCTGGGCCAGTGTCAAACCAGGATGTACAGAAAAAGCCTCATACACTCAGAATATTTGTAAGAAATAGTCTTTAACTAATACCTGTCCCAGAGAAGGGGTTGGGGGTGCACAAGGACTTGGGAGGGGACAGAGCTGAGACAGCAGATTCCAACTGACCCAAGGGATATTCAATACCATATGGCATCATGCTCAACAAGAAGCTAGGGAGGTGGTTGGCCAGGGACCACTGTGTGGGAGTTATTTATTTCAGTTAATAAATTCTTCTTGTCTCAACCCATGAGTTTACTTACTTTTACCCTTCCAGTTTTGTTCCCTCTATCCTGCCTGGGGACAGGGAAAAAGCAAAAAGCTGTGTGGTGCTGAGTTGCTGGCTGGGGTTAAGCCACAACATGAGCTTCCGCACTGTAAGTACTTTGACTTGAGAGCTGAAGATATATTACACTTTGGAGTAATCATCTGTCTGTCATGGATCACAGTCAACCATTATACTTTTGAAGTGAAAAATGAAGTGCAACTGGAAAGATTTGTTTTTCCTTCCAACTCATTTGTACCTCTCTTATTCAGATTATAGAATTTCAATAGCAAGCTGGGAAATATGTTCCTGCAGCTACAGTGTCACATTGAAATAGTGTCCTCTCAATAAGGTTTATTTGCTCACTATTGAGTGGTGTGGGGTTTTTTTGTTAAATCAGAATTAGAACAGTGACTGTCTCCTGCAATATCATAGATACAGCTGAACTTAGAGGGAGCCCCGTGTAAAATGAGTCCTTAGGGATGATAACACACCTTTTGTGACACAAGCTAGCTGTGGAAAGCATTGATACATGAGAACATGTGGAAGGTGCAAGACAAAAGTTATAGGAAACTTTAAAAGTAAGGAGAAAAAGCAGGGGAGGAAATATAAATTAATTTTCCTTTCTGTGGAAAGTGAAAGGAATGTAGTGTCCTATTGTGGGTAATGTACTACCCACCAGTGGCTCTCATGGACTCCTTTACAGGTTTTATCATTTTGAGCATGTGTCAAGAATTGAAACCTGGCTCCAGATGGAGGCACCTCAGTTTAGGAGCTTCTGTGTGGATGGTGGATAGGACACATGCCCTGTGGGACACACCACCTTGAATATCAGCTGGAGACCATGAATGGTATCCCAAAGTCTTCAAGAGAGCAGAAGGCACAAGGCAGTGGTCCTGATCATCTCCTACAGCAGGCGGTTCTTCATTGTCCTAGTCCCTGCCTTTGCCATCTACAAAGGACCTTCCAGAAACCAGTCACAATGGCTAAAGGAAAATGCAACACATGCGCCAGTACTTACCTTCTGCATCTTCCCCTGGTTTTATTCTTCTGTATCACTCAGCTTGCCAAATAGCGAAGAAACACTAAAGGGATGTTACAGTATTGAAAATACCACTTCTGATATAATAAGATTTTAATAACACCATTTATTAAAATGTAGACCAAACTCTGAGAGAATAATCAATATAGATCAAATAATTTTTCTTGATTAGCGGTGGCTAGCAAGTCTTGGAAATTACTTACAAACTTCTTTTTCAAAAACATATACTTTTTTGTTTTGTTTTATTCTTTTCTTGGCATTGATAAGAATATTCTCAGCAGAGTAGAAATTGATGTAATAAATGGCTACACACAATGTGCTGTCAAATGCACAATGTAATAAACCTCAGGAAATAGAGGACATTCTTCTTTCACCTATAGTAATTTTAGGAGTTGCTTGTAACTATAACAGACACTAGATTTTCAGGGAGAAATGAGATTTTCATTTTCGTGGTGCCTTTTCAATTTCTAAGGCTAAGCTCTTAATATTTTTTCCCAGCATTTGTTTTAAATATAGAACATTTAACGATAGCTAAAAAAAATGTATTTGCTTTTATATGATTTATTTATTTATGAATTATTTGATAAGTTACACAAAAAAGACAGAGTATACTTTTATTACCCATATTGAGTATGCTCGGACTGTACTAAGCAATTCATAAAATATACAATATATCTCATATGACTGCAGTAATTCACAAAGTCATTGCAAGTTTCCCAGAAATGTAAGGGCATGGGGAAAACCAGACTGTCTTGAGCAAACTCCATAAACAGGATGTTCACAGTGATGAGTTTAAATATGAGGGAGGCTTAAATTCAGAGAGATGACATGATGGAATAGCTTGTTAAACATGTTTAAAGCAACTTTTACTTCACTTTCTTATTTTGGTATATTTTTATATGTCTGGTTTCCACCAGCAATAAAACATGTCCTCCTAGCGCTGTTGATGAGATTGTACTGACGGAGAGAAACAGGGATGAATTCAACTACTTTTGTAAGTTGAGTCTTCTGCCAGTTTGAAGGAGAAAGTATTCTGTTGTAAACTGAACTTGTACTGTTGATCTGATAGAAAATCCAGACTTAAGAACTGAGCCTTTGGGCTCTGATTCCCCACATAACAGAAAACTTGCTTTTGATATTAATTTCCATGGGATCTATTGGTCTGCAGAACTTCAAAGAATCACAGAAGGGTTGGGTTGGAAGGGCCCTCTGCAAAAAAACCATCCAGTCCCCCTCCCGAGGCAGAGCCACCTTGAGCAGGTGACACAGGAATGTGTCCAGGTGAATTCTGAATGTCTCCAGAGACAGAGACCCCACCACCTCCCTGGGCAGCCTGCTCCAGTGCCCTTCCACCCTCAGTATAAAGAAGTTCTTCCTCATGTGAAGGTGAAACTTCTTGTGTTTTATTTTATGGCCATTGTTGCTTGTCCTGTCACTGGGCACTACCTAAAAAAGCTTGGCACCATCTTCTTGGCACAGTCTCCTTGGCACTTGCCTTGGAGATATTTATATGCATTGATGAGATCCCCTCTCAGTCTTCTCCAGGCCCAGCTACCTCAGTCTCTCCCCATAAGAGATGCTCCAGACCCCTCATCATCTCTGTTGCTCTCTGCTGGACCCTCTGCAGGAGCTCCTTATCTCTCTTGTACTGAGTAGCCCAGCACTGGACACAGCACTCTGGATATGGCCTCGCTAGGGCCAAGTAGAGGGACAGGATCACCTCCCGTGTCCTGCTGGCCACACTCTTCCCAGTGCACTCCAGGAAACTACTGGCCCTCCTGGCTGCAAGGGCACACTGACAGCTCCAGAAGGTCAGGCCCCAGCCTGTGCTGGTACTTGGAGTTATTCCTCCTGAGGTGCAGGACCCTACACTTGCACTTGTTGAACTCATCAGGTTTTTCTCTCCACCCAACTTTCCTGCCGGTCAAGGTCCCACTGAATGGCAGCACAGCCTTCAGGTGTACCAGCCACTCCCATCAGTTCAGAGTCATCAGCAAACTTGCTGAGGGTACATCCTATCCCTTCATCCAGGCTATTCTTATTTCTAACAGCTATTTCTCATCATTCAACACAATCCCCAGGGCTGTCAGTGTGGTCATTTTAGTTTCAGATCATCATGGGATGTTTTTCCTTGTGCAGAACTTAATTAGTTCTTACAGCCTGCCCATCCACTATTATTAGGGCAGAGAAAAATACACTACCCTATTGCCTGCAAACCATAAATGCTGAAGTGGCTCCAATCTTCGTGCTGTCTAAGCAATCTCTGCTCTTCCATTGTGAAAGGAAAGTCACTTCCCATGAAAACCTGGGTTTCCAGCTGCACTGAGATTACTCTTGCTGCAGGAGATGCACTGCTGAAGAAGAGCTCCTGCCTCTTTCACTCTTAGCTCTGAACTAAGATACTGAGTCTTCTGAAGCCTGCATCCATTTTGAAATGTATTTTATTGTCTTTCATGTTCACATACTGAGGAGTTAAAAGGACTTTTTTATGATAGAAAGGCATAAGTGTGAGAGAGTTCCGTAACAAGTAGCCATCACTGAGCATTTAGAGAGCCTGCATTTCTTTTCAACGTCTTTCTCAGTACTGAGATCTCAATACTGATTCTGATATTCTGGGAAGTGGGTAAAATCAATCAAAGGAGCTAGAGAAGCTGACTTTGAGACAGACATTTCTTCTTTCGCTGCATTGCTACTTAACACAGGAGGTAAAATAGTAGTATAAACCAGGGTTTATCTGTAGATGAACTGCAGATAGATGGTAGAAGACTGGGTAATTTGAAGAGTATAAATGTTTCTATTGTTCTTGTCTTGGGACCACAAAACTGCCCATAACCTTGAGGGAATGGTTATGGTTGGCATATCTGTCATAGCGTAAAGCATCCAAAACATTAAGGTCAAGATAACGAGAAAACATCACACCCCAGCTAGCCTCACAGCTGATAGATTGTCTAATTATCTCAGTCCTGGGATGAATAAAAACCAGAGCCATTCCCAGGAGATCCTTCATAGGAGCTAGGCTGACAAAGGTTTAGTCAAGTATGGCAACACTAGCAAAGATCTAATAAGATCAGTGTGTTAGAAAAAAAAAAGAAACAACAAAACCCTAACAACTACAAAGCCTCTCTGCTCTGTCCTTAGAAACATTGTGCATTTGTCAGGTACTTAGGAATAGAAGAAGATGAAAGTCTTTATGTACTGCCACCCCTGGTAACTCGTCAAATGTAAAGAAAAATGGCTGGTGCCTTTGACAGTTTTTTCTCACAAGTATCCAGGATCTGGGCTGGACTGATTACATTCATGGCTCAAAAATAAAAAATGAGATGCTGGAATTAAACTGCCTAATAGGCAGCAGAGATTATGGTGAATTGATGCCATCCAGGCAGGAGGTTTCTCAATCAATCACACAGAAAGTGAAGTGAGGAAGAAAAAAAATCCAGTGCCCACTAGCTGTCAGAATGGAAAGTAGCATTAAGTATGCAACTGCCAGAGTAGCTTCATTAAGGAGAAGAACATTTTCTCCAAATCCTGACTCAGGCTGAACCTGGAAATAATGTTTGTAGACGGATTATTCATTTTAATTTTCTCCTTTGCAGACAGTGACAAAAATGAGAGTGAAAGGAAATAATTTCTCCCAACCAGTCTGTCAAAGGTGTTTTCTTTGGGGACCATGATACTTTCTTAGACCTGCAGTTTTACTGCTCAAATTCATACCAGAGTTAGGATGTCTGAATTTTGGAAACTTTGGAAATATTGGTAGTTTTATGAGGGCCATTTTTCATTTACTATTTCATGTGCTGAGGGGAGAGAGGGGACAGAAATCCTGCCCACTGTTTTTTTTTTTTTGCTAACACATCTCTGTTTTAAATGGTTATAGGCTATGTACTGGACATATAGGACCCATAGGTCAGGTGTAAACTTGTGATTCTCCCAAGGAAAAGAGAAAATACAGTCTGTGGAGAGGTCTCTGAAATTTGTGACTGTTTCTAGAAATGGCCTTTCTTGTATCAGGGGATATAAATGGCAACTAAAACTCCCTCCTCCCTACCTTCTAGGAGAATTTGTGCATGGGATTTTATATTCACCTGGATCAAGAACAGTTTGTAAAAGGAGTTCTGAAGAAGACATAATTACAGGACTCTGAAAAAGACAGAAAAGAAGTGTAGAGGAAGAAAAAAATTGTATGGAGATTTTAGGCTAGAAAATCAGTGAGGGGTTTTTATAATAAATTCTGAGGCAAGGGAAAATTATTCCCTGCAGGAAATGGAGAAAGGCCCCTTCAGACTACCTGCACCTCGAAGGCAAAAAACAAGAGGAGAGAGAGGTATTATTAGTGTGGTATTAGAAAGAGGTATTATTATTTATTATTAAAGGTGACACTGGAACTGATGCAAGCACTAATGGCTTGAGTACTGTATCACAGAGTAGAGGATTGCTTAGGATCATGCTGATAAAATCACCTATCAGACAGAATTATGGAACAAAACACGGCTCGTTATGATTGAGGGTTGATACTGTTTTGTGTGTTTTAGGGGTGCAGTGGAAGAGTTGTGTTCAGGCTTTACTTTAGACTTGTGTTGATTTGGGCCCTTTACAGTCAACTGAGCTGTAGGCTGTCCCTGGTCATTTGGGCAAAAAAACCAAAGACAACCTAAGAGTTGTTGTCTTTATTAAATTCTGGCATTGGATGTGCTGGGAGCTGCCCTACCTTTGGCAGCCTTATGTGCACATAACCTTATCTTTGACCTCACTTTTCCTGGGAGACAGCCCTTTACTGCTGCCTGAAGCAATGAAGTCACAACAGCCTTCCCAAGCTCAGGACCTCTAAAGAAAGGTGAAGCAGGGGTGGAGGGTGACAGTTAGTCAGGGTCTTTTGACAAGGGGGAATTGGCTAATTTCAAATGTCATTTGTCACAGCATAGAAACACCTGTAGGATGAGCTGGGGTGATAATCCTACGAAAAGGACACTCAGTTACCCTCTCCCTGTTTTCCATATGTATGTAGAGTGGTCACAGGTGGTCTGTGGAGGGCAGGGTTTATTGATATGATTCTAATAAACATAGTTTGCTATCTAACTTGTAGCAAGGTCCTCAGTACCTTATGAGTTGTAAGGGAGAGCAAGGTAGGAAGCGCTGCTGGACTCGTGGCTCTATGCAGTGCACTAGGTGGTGCTGAGGCAATGATAGCTCTAAGTATCCCCTTTCCCTCCTCAGTAAATCACAGAATGTTCATTTGGACCTTACCTATGAAGGTCTACTAATTAATCCTAATTACCCCAATTTATTTTGCTTACACATTTAATTTGTGAAGATAAGTATAAACCCCGTGTGGATATACAAACAGATATGTGATATCTACAAACATAATCTTTTTTATTGCAAAGCGAGCTAAGCTGCAATAAGATTTTATGTGCTGTTTTGCTTTATCTGTTTTGTTTTATCTGTTTTGTTTTTATATTAAGGGTGTGGAAGAAAATGCAGCTTATTTCTGTACTGAAATAGCTGAGACCATCAAGGCTTCCACTATGGGCAAATTCTGATAGCAAAGAGCTTTCTTTTGTCAGTACTCATTGCTGTTTGGGGTTCCCAGAAAGGTTCAGTCTGTGAAGGTGGCAATGCCCATAACATTGGGGGGAAGAAAAAGGCAGGTTAGTGCATCTAAAACTATATATACATCCATCCATATATCTATTTCTGCTTTGACCCCTCATGATCAGCTAGAAAACACCAGGTGAAGATGGTATATTTGGAGTAGTATTTAGTTGGAAAAGTAGCCAAATCTCTATGATAAGTCATCCTGTGGGCTCAGCACTGCAAACAAGTTGGGCACATTCCCATTCGTCACCTGGGAGTAAATCATGCTTTTAGAGGCCTGTCTTTCAAGACACAAACATTGCTCCTGAGGTGCCACCGGAGATGCGAAGGAAGATTTGTTCCAGGTTCCTGCCGTGCTCCTGTGCCTGTTGCCTTGAGTTAACTATCAATTTACTCGAGTAAAAGCTGCTAAGAAAAGTGACCTAGTTAAACACACAATAGATGGCTTACACACACACTCTGTGCTGAACAAGTGAAATAAAAGAGACTTATTTTTCGCAGATTGCCAAGTGCAGTGTGATCTGCAAGAAAGCACAGCTAAGCGGTGTTTATGGAAAGAGTGCTCTGCTCGGTTTAGATATGCAGGTGCCAAAAGGGCTGCTTTTCCTTGGAAGCATTTTTTGTTGTATAGGACTACTATAGCCTTGAGCCATACACTTGGTAAATATCTATCCTCTGCAGATGACCTGGCATCATGAGCAGAGTCTCATTTTAGGGGCTAAAATCCCTCCCCTTCCTTCAGGGGATTCACTGTTCCTGATGTGTTCCCAGAAGAGGTTTGTGTCTCTTGGCTTAAACATCTAGTGGACAATTTTTGGAAGTCTCCCTGGTGATCTCGTCCTGTATTCATCAAGCCTTATGTGATGGCTTGCTTTCTTGAACAGTGTCATTCTTACTACCAAACTTAAATATCTTTGCTAGAGTCTCTGGGGATGAAAACCCTGAAAGTGCAAAGTGGCAAAGAGCTGTTTAATCAGTATAAATAAATGTAGACAGACAAATATTCAGCTTTCAATCATGGCAAGCTGGTATAATCCTCAAAGGCTGATAGTAGCCTACATTACAAGTCTGTACTTGGCTTGCATTTCTGTTCACCACCTCCTCCACTTTTTAGTGTATGAAGAAAATTGTATGAAGGTGAAATTCTACCTTCTTCTATTAGAAAGGATAATCTTGGGCTTTTGAGGTTTCTTTAGGGCTTCTGAACCACTCTTTGGAGTTGCTTTCAGAGCTCTTTATATTCCTCTCTCCTAATGAGAGATCATTTTTCATTGAAAGAAAAAAAAATCCTTCTTTGTCTAGTGTGCTTCTAAGTGAACAAACCAGGAATCTTTTAAAGAGACAGGCAGAAAAGTATTTTCCATCAATGTTAACCACGTATCATTGCTCTGGAATTTCAGCTTCTTTCTCTTTGCCCAAATTCCAGTTGTTTTCAAAGAAAACTGATCTTTCTGAAATTTATGCCAACAAATGTGTGTACACTTATGCATAAGGGTGTGTAACTGTGCAAATTGCTGTCAATTACTACTCTTTTTTAAAGATGTGGTGTTTGCTGGTTGTCCACAACAGTAAAAGAGAAAAGCTATTTTCACCTTAACTCAGTCATTTTCAGTGACTGCAACTAAGGTTTCAGTATTTCATAGTACTCATTTTAGACTTAAATTGGGAGTGAAGCTGGCAGACAAATGAGAGTGTAATGGATTAGGCATCAGAGAAAATTGGAAAATACAAATAAAGTTTCATATATTATGTGGGGTTTTTTCTCCTCTATATAGCTATTACTATTTTGAAGCCATCTGTTTTGTAACTGGGAGCAATCTCTTCAACTTTGCCAACATTAAAATTAAGAGTTGATTGGTTTTAAAAAACTTGACCTGGCTTAAGACTATTTCCATTTTTCTGAATAAATCTTCAGATAATCAGAGATTCCAGTTGAAGCAGAAAAACATGCAATGCTTTTCTGGAGGGCGAAAATGTTATGATCCAGCTTTGCAATTTTCTAAATGTTTTATGGCAGAGAGTAAATGTAGTTGTCTCTGACTGACTCATATAGCAGGTACAAGTAATATATACCATGCTGAGCATTCATCAGTCAATGCTTTTAAACATACACATAAGAGTTGTGGATTTTTATATTTCTTTACTTTTTTTGGGGGGGGTATCAATTAATTACGTTGACTGTGAAGTGAAACTGCATCCATTTCAGAGGTGCTGTATACTAAACTCAGTAGCTTTGGGGAGATTCTTTGAAAAGGACACGTTACCAGAGGAATCAAAATCAATATAGTGCAGTATATTGCAGTATAGTGCAGACTTAACCAGCCCCAGGAGTGCAGGCTAGGGCATGGAGGATGTCAAAAGGACGGGAGAGTCTGAAGCTCTCCCAAAGGGGGACTGGTGAAAGGTGCTCTCTAATGAAGAAATGTTTCAGCTGCTGGACTATTTTTGGGAACACTGGGATAGAGAAATCATTAAGCTGTCTTAGAGTTTTCTTAGACTTCTGGGGTTTTTTTCTGTCTCCTTGGTGAGATCTTTAGTTGCACTGCAGTCCCTGGCAGTCTTCAGAACTGGAGAAAAACAGTACTCTTTCATGTTGACAAAGAAAAGGCAGAAAGAATAAAGGCTTTTTTATCCATTTTCTTTATGATGAATGAAGATGGCTAAAAATTATACTTCAAATTTTTCCTGTTTTGATTTTCTGCATTAGAAATGCATTTGAAATTCATACTTACTTTTTTAAAGGCTGCTGGAATGATTGAAAACAAGACATAAAAAAGTATGTAGGCGATTAACATCTGTTTGACTGGAACAGTTGGTAGAAAAACTTTCTTTGTCTAATGTTCACCAATCCTATCTTTTTAACTGTGGCTAAGAAAATGATCCTGTACTTACTCTTTGAAGCATGTAAAAAAATAAGAAATGAACCAAAAAACGTCCTGTAAGTAGCCACTGACAGCAGAGAAACCCAAACAATGGCTAATATATGACTTGATATTTTCAAGCAAAAAACCCACCAAAATGAAGATTACTTCAAACCTTATTTCAATTTGCTTTTATAGATTATACAGGAATGTGAAGGAACTCAAACATATTTTTCTTATCTTTGCTGGTTACATTTCAAAACTGTTTTTAAACAGGCAGTCAGTGAAGAGGTAAGTAGTTAGGATAATATGTCACTGTGCAATAAGAGTTATAGCTAGGAAGTAGTTTTGTATCTTGCAAGTGTTCAGATAAGGAAAAAATCCTTTCAGGCGATGGTTCTTTATTAAAAACAATATCGCTCTGATATAATTAGTTCTGTACTTGCTGGTTAGAAACATGATTAGGAATCCACTCTCTCATTCTGCTGGGCTCTTGATTGAGTTGCACTGCTCAGATTTGCTGATAAGTACTCTCTTCTTGCTATGCAAGGACACAGGATCTCATTCTGCTTCGGACATTTTCCTTCTGGAATAGTATGACACACAACAGGCCTTTTAAATAATGCCAGTGTTTTCTGTGAGGTCAGTGAAGGATCTTATTCACAACCCCCTTTATGTCAAGCAGCGGAACAATGCCTCAAATTATAGGTATAGTCATATATTTTTTGAGACCCTGGTAGGATTTGTATCCTAAATATTAAACTGTCCCTTCTGCTGAAAGATTCTCCTGAGAAAGGATCAACAGCTCATGTTTAGATGCTGGCAGTGGGTCGCTTACTGGGGGTAACTACAGGCATGGGGAGGAGGTATGCTGAGAGCTCTGTACTCCCCTCTATAAAACTGCAGCTGCACAGTTCCTTGCCCTGTGATGCAGCTCTAATCCTGTCCACCTTCCACTCCCTTCTTCCTCCCACTTCCCACTGGGATTTTTTTTTTCTTTCTGATTTTATGGACACTGTTATCATGAGGTAGAACATCTATTGCCTTTTTTCTCCCATTTAAATTTTATTTTAGGACACCATCACCTAATGGAATAGCTATCTAACTGGTGCATACTTCAGTGACATTCCTTTCAAGCATCATTCCTAAATTATGAAAGCTGCTGCTTAGACAGTGTTGCTCGCAGGACCTTCCATTGCATTTTGAACAAAGAAATCATCAGTGGGGCTCTAGCTAGCACCATATCTTTGCGAATGGTGTCAGCAGCGTTGGCCACGGCGTAAAACTCTCTCTCTGTTTCTGTAAATGTGGAAGGCATCCAGGCTGTGCTGAGGCAGCTGTGCCACTGTCTCCTGTCCGCAGCAAGAGGCAGCCTCCCCACGTGCTGCTGTCCTTTCAGCAAGGATGGGCTGCTAGGGCTGAGATCTAACATACTGCCATGTTGTTCATGGAAAAAAAGCCTCTTCCTAGTCAAAGAACTGTATTTACTCTGGGAAAAAGCTGCCACTTCCAAAATTGGAGAGGAAGGATTCTTTACCCCTGAGCACCTGGATGCCAATGTGCACTTAAGAATTCAGCTTCCAAAGAGTCCTTTCTCTGTGTCTTGGTCCTCTTAAGATATGCCGAATGGAAAAGCACAGACATATTTTTACCTTCCTCCAAGGTATTCCAGTTACCATTTCCTATAGCAGAATTCCTGGGAAGGGAACATTTTTTCCTGTCCATCTTTCTTGGTCCTTTCCTCTTTCCTATTACTTGTCAATGGGCTGGTGCAGGAGAACAAAGTTGTTACAGCACAAAATCATGTGAATGGCCTTGCTTCTTTGGAGTAAAGCTTCATTTAGCTTATTAGACTGTCTTAAAAGAATATATGGGGATGAACGAAAACTAGGCAAGCATCCTTCACCTTTTGTGTTCCCAGATTCCAGGTATTCTCCCCTGCCAGGATTCCTTGAGCCTATTGAGTTTGATCTAGTAACACTCAACAGATCAAGTGCACCTCCAAACTTTTTCCATTCATGACATCCTTTGGTAAGGAATTCCACCAGTCAGTTCTACCATGTTGCATGAAAAAAGTCTTTATCTTTACTTTTATCTGTCTCTGACTAACTTCATCTTACGGCCACTAGTTCTTGTGCTGGAGGAGACAGTGAGGGTCCAGTTCTTATCTGGCCTTCCAGAAGCTCTTTGAATTTTGTAAACCTCAGCTGTATCTCCCTTCAGGATGTCTCTGCCAGCTGAAGAGTCCAACTTATCCTTGGAAGTGATTCTGTACCTTAAATTTCCTTGGTGCCTTCCCCTGAGCCTTTTAAATCGCTACCAACATGTTATTTGTATGTTTGTTTTTCACCCGTGGAAACCAAAACTATCAAGGTGTGGGTGGTATCTGGCATGACATTTTGGATTTTGTTTTCTGTTCATTTTCTTATAATTTTTACTCCTTCTGAACTGCCTTCATTGCTGAACCAACATTTCCAAAGTACTATGGATCACAGCCCCTGCCCTGACTGACCTTTCCTGACTTACTGTAGATCTTTTGGCTGAAATAATCCCTACAATAACTAGGGGTGAAAGCTCTGTACACCATACACCACTGGTCTGTATGTGCATCTGCTGCTCCAAGTTCCTGTCAATATGCTTGGATGGCTATAGGGCAAAGTCTGTAGCCTTATGTCTGTTTATACCTTCCCCCACAGAAGCTCTGAGACTAAACAAATGCATACTTTCTTATCAAGTTCTCAGGCACTAAGGAGGCAGAGGACTTTCTGCAGTGTGAGTGGAAGTGTACTCAAGGCCAGAGAAAAGGATGCAGGAGGATGCTGGGTCATGAAGACAGCCAAAGTGTGGGTTATCGGAGAGAAAGGATCAGTCTGGAGGTGAGGACATTGCCCACCACACCCTGTGCACAGCACTACAGGAAGCAGCCTTACACTTACTCTCTCACAAAGAAGCTGGAGAAGCCCCAAGCCATAAATTGTTCTGTTCTGGGAAAGGATTCTGGGAAATTATCAGTCTATAGCCACCTTATATCCTTCCCTAGCTATGTATTTTGTAGCCCCATTAGAGACATTCTTCTGTTTATGTTTCTTGGCTGCAACGCAGCAGTGTGTATCCTCACTAAACCATCTCCATTTTGCTGTTCCTGTAATAGGGGGAAAGATATACACACTTTCTTGCCAGTTTTCTCCTCTGGCTGTCTCAGATCTGTGTGTCTGTGTTGTAAGAGCAGCTTTTTCATGGTCTGTTGCTTGTGCTTTCGTTCTAACTATAAATAAGAAATGCATCAGGATCCACGATTGCTCTTTTTTTTCTAAGTGACTTGCTAATTTACAAACTTCAGAAAAAGTCAGTTTTCTGGTAAAGTTTGAGTCCCCTTGCTCATTCTAAGTTTTCTGTGTGTTGTAAATACAATGCCAGCCAGTTGTCAGGTGCAACTGCTCCGTGAGCTCCTTTTGATTGCTACTGCATGCCTATATATATGGTAGCTAGCTCCTGTGTCCTTGCACTGTCTGTTCTATCCACTTTATTTGAGACTGGAAATATTTTAGCAGCAGGCAACAGAATTTTTTAATGGACATTTCAGAGAAGTTGTAACTCAACCTCCCTAAAATATTTTCTTTTCTCCATAGTGCAATAAAACATCCTCCTGTTTTATATAGCTTGAGTACCATTGTATTCAGGTAGAAACTTTTCTCACATTTCTTTGGCTCTTTTGTGAGGTTAGAAATAAAGGTAAGTAACTGAAACAAATTCCACAAAACATAAGTGATATATAGTAGGCATGAAATGCAGAGATAACTGTTCCACATTTTAAGCCTGTCTCTCTAAAGACTTGCAAAATATTTGCATCTGCAAACAGGTAATTTGCACTGAGTCCCAATACAATGCATCAGAGCAAACCCACACCCATTGCTAAACTGTAAATGGTTGAATTACATCCTCCTGTTCATGGAAGCTTTAGGTTGCTTAGATAATATTCTCTAGGATTTTTGTGGTTGGTTTGTTGTATTATTTGGTTGAGGTTTTTT
>VYXC01005554.1:0-81173 GCA_013397175.1 Platysteira castanea | reverse complement strand
TTTTTTTTTTTCCCAAAGCCAGAAGAATGTGAATAATATAATGTTTAGTTTCAGCAACACTTAAACTTGGACATATTTCCATAGACCTGGTCTGTAGCTAACTGCTGTAACAACTGTCATTAATTACTGGAAATGGGATTAGGTTCCTCAGAAGAAACATGCATCATATCCATTTTTGTCTGTTACACATTTTGCAATAAACCCCCAAATCCTCAAATGTAGCTGCGATGCTTTCTGAGGGAGAGGAAGCTTTTGACTCTTGGAAGAAGAGTGATCTGTGAGTTTTGCCTAGGGATTTGGGAATCCAGCTTTGGCAGAAAGAAAGCCTCATTTAGAGTAAATGCATATTTTTTTGGTTTAACCAACTTGGTGTCTGGTCTAAGACAGAGGTAGCTCTGCTATTTGGGATGTGACTCTTTCTCCTCCCATCAGAAGTAGGATGTAGTGAGACTGTCCTCACTTATTTTTGTGCTGCGTCTTGGGGGCAATCTGAGGATGCACAGAGTAGGTATCCAGGAGTAGGTCAGATCAGCAAGGCAATCATGCCTTTAGGGAGGGTTGTGGCGGTTGCCATGCGGCTGCTGCTGAGACTGGGGCACAGAACCCTGCGTGGCTGTACAGCATGGAGGGAGCTGCACTGGCTCTGCAGACAAGTAACAACTGATGCATGCACCACTTCTTCGGGGGCACTTCGTGGAATTTCACAAATCCCATCACAGTTGTGTCCTGTCTACTGTTTACACACCACTGGTTTTTCCTTGTGCCTCTGTAATCTTGAAGGATGGTGCAGGCAAGGCACTGCAGAGTAGCTAAGGGAATGCTATTCCTTGTCTGGATGTACAACCTACTTACTTGGGGTAAAGAAGGCCACCACTGATTTTGCGATGTTGAGATCCTTCAAAGGCATGGTCTTTATGAAAAGTGACAGAGCTCTCCAGAGGATCAACAAGTACCTAGTTTAAAAAATAAAAAAAAAAAAAGATAGAAAGTAAGGACTGAAGTTTTGTGCAGAACCACAGCTGATCACAGCAGAAAAGGTTTCTCTGTCAGCTTCTAGTACTTTTCTTGAGGGCAGATAAACCTTTTGTTCTCATGATTATGGGAAACAAAGGGAGAAATAAATGAAACAAATGAAAAAAATACATATATCTTCTAAAAGCAAAACAGTTCATCCCCACATATTTTTTCCTACTTATTCCTCTGTAATACTTCTGTTTTCCAAGATAAATGTGCTGCACAAGCACACAACTAGCACAGCCTGGTTTGAAGTCTTTTCAGCAGAAAAGCAGAAAGTGAACTGCCAAGGGAAATGCTTTCTTCCCAAACTTGAGGGGAGCCTTTCCAGTTAAGAATTGTATGTTACTAACTGTGATTCACACTAAAAAGCTTGTCAAAGATACTAAATCAACAGGAAAAAAGTATGGTCAAAGAAAAGGTAAAGTCATAAGAAAAGGAGATTTAATTTCAAAGCTCAACTGCTAGTGCCTGGTACAACACAAAGCCTCTTTCCTGTTACAGCTCAGCCTACTGATCTGAGAGTTGAACCTGCAGAAACAGCTACTTATTGAAGGAAAAAAAGTTTTCATTTTAAAAATAAGTAATGAAGAAAAATCCCTAAGCAGTGACACAGCAGCTGCCCAAAGTCAGCATAGGTATTGTAAGAGGAAATCAAAAAGAAGACAGAAAGGGCACAGTAATTATGCAATTCTGTTCTTTTGTTTCACATGTTCTGGCATCACAGTGATGATCTCAGATCCTAGGAAGAGCTTATCTGAAGATCAAATTTTGTAAAAGTATTTTGGTCATAATTGCCAGAAAAAGATAAAAGCACACAGATCTGGTCTTTATATGTTCCTTTTCGATATGCTACCAAGAATTTAGAAAATAATGTTAAAAGAAACATAAGGTTGTTCAGGGATGTTGTTTTTCCTTTTTTTTCCAAATGTTAATTTATAAAAAACAAAACCAACCAAAACTTTACAAAATATATACCTGATTATGGGGTTAGAGATGCGAGAGGGGGCCTGCCTCTTTTCATCAAGATAAGAATATACAGAAATAATGCCAGATCAAGATGAATCTTTATTTCAGATATCTTCCTGACAACAGTCATTAGCAATTCATAAGGAAATACCTCATTAAGCAAATAACATATAAATTATGGGGTAATTTAAAAATGCTTCCAACTCATTGCAATAGACTGATTAAAAAGCACGTTTCTTTCATAACATCCTCTCTTTATCCATAACAACATTGAAGCTGAGTTTCATTCTGTTCCCCTGAAGTCCAAATTCATGGGAACTTCGCACAGTGTTTCCTCCAGCTTACATACCAGACCCTAGATCCAGAGATGCTACTTCCATTTTTAGAAGCCACTGAGGTGGGCTATTAAAGACAGTAAATCCTTACACAAGACACTGATCTGGAAGGGGACTACCTGTATGGATAGGTTTCAGCACCTGCATGAATGTTCAGGAGTTTCTGGGGCTTTGTAATTCTCATAGAAAAGTTGAGTCAAGAAACTGCCCCTTCCTCAACCATCCCCCCATTCTACTGAGAATCTGGAATGTTTATTTTCTTTTCCACTTGAAATTAGAGCTTTGGGTTGTCAGGATGGTCTCCAAATAGTGTTCTTTGAATACTGAACAGCTGCCAGAGAGCTCAAGAGCAACCAAGTGGCAAGAGCTCCTGGACAAAGATTTTGGGAAAGTTCAACAAAGGAATTCTAAGCCTCTTCTCCTGGCTGCATGGAACGTGCCTACATATATGCCACAGCTGGACTATGGTCCACATCATCCAAACTGGGTATCTCTAGAAGGGTGCTAGGGACCCATACCTGAATTTCCTTTGCATGGAAACTAGAGTGCAATTGTACCTTATTTCTGCCAGAGCCTTACCTGATGGGAAGTCAGGGTAGATGTGAACCCTCATGGCCCTGAGCTAGGATTTTAGAAGCACTCCTGGGGCCAAAGAGATACACACAGACACATATGCACATAAACTCTTTTGACTTCACTGGGATGGAGATTTTTGTTAACTTTGCCAAAGAAATCTAGAAATTATATTGAATTGGGTTCGTGTGGCAAGGTTTCAGCAATTTGGGGCTGCAGAGGTGGCCTCTGTGGGAAAAGGCCAGGGGCTGCCTCACACCAGACTCATAGAACTCCAACTGGCTCTGCAATGGCCTGTAGGACACAGCTGAGCACATCAACAAAGCTGAAAGCTCCTCTGTGCAAATGTCTTTGGGAAAGAGCAGAACACACCATACAGGCAGAGAAAGCAGGGGAAAAAAATGAAAGAGTGAGAAACATCAGAAGGAACACCAAGCTGAGAGGATGAAAAGGATGTGCTTCATGACAGAACAAACACCACCCCACAGAGGACCCATACATAAGCCCTCACTGGAACGGATACTTCCCTGATTGTACTATAACCCATAGAGGACCCGTCTTGGTGTATGGAAATTGTGTAAGAAAAAAGCAGCGACAGATAGAGAGAAAATGCTAGGTCTTGACCCTGACCACCTGCACCACCTGTTGCCTCACTGAAGCTGTTGAATATAACCTGTGACAGCAGTAAAGTGGGTGGAGAGGAGTCTGTGGTAAAACTGAGCATGGAAAGGAGGAAAGGTGTTTCCCAAGTGTGTACAAGTTTCTTTTTTTCCTTTTTGCTCTTCAACAATACCCAAGCTGGTACCAAATTATTTAGACTGTCAATAAATTAAATTCTCTAAGGCTTGTTTGCTGGTAATAGAAACTGTTACATTATCTTTCCATCCTTATTTCAACCTACCAGTCTTCTTGCTCCTGTTCTTCCTATTTTCTTCCCCACTCCTGCTGGGATGAGGTGGGGGAATGTATGAGTAGCTGTGTGGGTGCTTGGCTGTGAGCTGAGGCTATACCACCACAAGCATACACCTTGTGGCTAGTACCTTTGTTTACCTTTTCCCCAACTCTATATGACTTTCCATTTGAAAATAAAGGTTGTAGTGATGATAAAGTGTTCAACAACATCTGTAATTAGAGTTTTTACATTAATCTCTAAGCAGCAAATTCCCAGCTTTTCAGGGGACATCTCTTGATAGCATGGCACCCTGTAATCAATGAATAGATGAAGTAAACTCTTATTTACAATTCACAAATAAAATTGTGTTCTAATTATGAATAATGGCCATGCAGAAAGATACAACCTATCCCTCTCCTGTGCCAATCTACTGATATGAGTATAATATAGAAATAAAATATTTTTAATGCACAATTTCATATTATTTTATATTTTTAAGCATTTTTCTGACAAAATAATTAACATACTTTTCTCCTCAATTTGCAAAGCCGTGCACTTCCAGTGATGAAAGTGAAAGGATGCTGATGGAGTCTTAGGATGCAGAAGAAGGAAATATTTGGTTAAAGAAAAAATATTGAATTAGAATTGCAGCCAAAAATTGCTTAAGAGTAGTCATGAAACACTTCACCAGCATCTTCCTAAGGATCTAGGCCTCCATCCAACAAAAGTCAGAACCATCTGCTTGGTTTCTGTCAAATTTTATATCACTGAAAGCTGTGTGTAAGTCAGCCCATGAGGTTAAGCATGTGCTTAAGTGTTTTACTTGCAAGGTTGCAGGGTCTTTTCAAACACGGAATGGAATTACATCACCCAGGCCCCACAGAATGTAAACCTGAGGCATTGCCTGCTGGGTTGGAAGCTGGGCTTATTCATGTGATTGCAATGGTATTGCCTTGACAGCACTCAGGAATGTATTTGACATAAACCTCTGTATAGAAACAATTTCTTAGCTGAACACAGGTGCTTCTGACTTTCAGAGCTCGGTTTTGGAGCTTTTTCTCCATGGATCGCCATGAAGTGCATTTAGCCCTGTAATCATTCCAAGCAGCTTTCTAGCTGCTGCTCTTTGCAAGTCAGATTATACCTGATTTGAAAAAGTAAAAAGCCATTGTTTTACTTCAGGTCATTAGAGCTCTAATTGGCCATTACCTTACCAGAAATGTATATCCATAATTGCTGTTATAAATCTTTCTTCTCCTTTTCCTTTTCTTTTTTACCAACTGGAAACAAGAGAAAATCTGGCTAGAACTGGAGATGTACTTCAGGATTTTTTTTGCATTTCTAAATGATTTGGTGCCCAGTCTAGATATGGGTTTTCCTTGAGTACTTAAAGTGTTCCTTGTGTTTAGATTTGAAATGTTTGCATCAGGACAGTTGAGTTATATTCACTGAGAAAGGATTTGGAGTAGATATTCAATTTTATGTATGTTGCTGTGAGCAGTCAGTCATTAAAGATGGTGTGATAGCCAAAGCCAAAACCCTGAATCTGGAAACGTTTGGATTTTATCATCCTGTTTAAGGAGGAGGGTGTGTGTGAGAGAGATGGACGCCAATAAAAAAAAAAAGAATCTCTGGCAAGAGAACTATTTGAAAAATAGTTTCCTTGGAAACCGCTTTACCCTTCTTACATGCTATCTTTGAGATAGCAGCTTTTTCTTATCAAAACACCCACATGGCAGAAAGTACCTGTTTGTGTTTTCTCCCTCTGTTTCAGGGAGAAAAAAAGGTTACAAAAAATTTATCAATTCAGAATATTTTCCCTTTCTTCTGACCTGTTTTTTCCTCGTGCAATTATTTTCCATCTCAAAAGGAAGTGCAAGAAGGTTTACGTATGTCAGTCCTGCAGCTTAGCTCATGGTACTGATGGGAGTTAACATTTAAAGGCTGTGTAGTGGTTCACTGCATCTGAAAGTGTTTTGTGATAGGGAAATGCCACAGAACTTGTTTCTAGTGTTTGATAGAGTGTTTTGTAACTAAAACAATTATTGATGTTGTAATTATGTCCCAAAGGCTAATATAAGTTTTATTTTCTGATAGTGACAACTGATAGCAACTTTGATTTCCTCAAGCTTGCTCATGGATTTCCTTTGAGCCCCAGGAAATATATGGATGCAGTTTAATGAATTGTGAACCATGAAAAACAAACAAACCTCTCCAGAGAAAATGGAGGCAGAAACATATTTGGGTACCTTTTCTTTTATGTAGAGTCATTTGAATGAATTATAATATTTATGAAGTTTTGAACATGTGTTTGCTTTGGAAGTCAGGCATACAACATTATTATGGCCTTAAATTTTTACAGTAAACATGGTTTTAAGTCAGAAATTACATTACAGCTGCTGCTCTACCTGCTGGTACCTGTGGAAATCTAAAGGACTAGTGAACTATGAAGAAGTGTGAGTTCAAGAAATGACCTCAAGTGAAAGCTCCTGCAGATTCCTAAAACAGAAGTCAGGTCTAATTTTAGGGTGGTATCCTTACCAGCTTCCAAAGTTTGGGGATGGTTATAGTCTGTGTACTTCTGTAGTGTAGTATCAGACTATCTGAACTCTCTCCATCATATTTATCCTCATAATGCTTGGTTTCTTACAAAAACCTAGCAGTTTAAAATTTTGTGGTGGGATTCATCATACCTACCTTTAGCTATCTAATCAGAAAATATTTTTTCTGAGATGTCTGTACTTCTTCCACAGTAAAGGGTGTGTGTCAACCATCTCCAGAGGATACTTCCCAACACCCTACAATGGTTGTATAGAGCAACCTTGATAAATCCCTCTCAGACATGCCTCTTTCTTTCCTTTGGGTGTTGGAGGCTTGATGACTAAGTTGGACTAGATAACAAAGTTTGAACCTGAAATATTTATTTCTCAGGACAGGGTCCAGGGAACACGGTGACCTTTCACTCTCTGTTGCAGAGATCCTGCTTTCATAAAAATAAGTCAATCCAGAAGAAAAGCCAAAGCAAAGCAAAGCAAAGCAAAGCAAAGCAAACCAATAAGGCAGTTTCTTTGATGATGTACCCAGAAATTAATTTTTGCTATGGAAACCAAATCTTCATTATTAAAATATGCATCTAGAAAAACAGTTCTGTTTTGGTTTAGTGACCTTGTCTGGTGTCAGAAATTGTAAGCCAAGTTCTTTTCCATTGTCTACTCACAATAATTAATGGTAATTTAGTTATTGAAATTCCTCTGGGTATCTAAAAAAGGTAAAACTTCTAAATGAGTGAAAATTAAGCTAGTCAATGCATGTAAACCAAAATTTACTGCCTTTGAAACAGGTGGGGGTTTTTATTCTGAGTCTTTTTGTGCCCAGTGAACTGCTGGACAGTAAGCATAAAATAATATAGCCAATTGTAATTATTGAAGTACAGGTGCATTGCAGTCTTTATTGCAAGTAAAACCAAAATTTCCTTATTTATGTGTCAGTGAGAGACCATCTCTAATCTTGCTGAAAAATAGAAATGAAAGTATGTGGTTTATTTGGCCTTTATAAGTCATTTCTGTTTACAAACCCAAAATTTAAGGTGATGAGTTCTCTCTACTTTTTGTTTTCTTAGTCATATTTCACATATGAGGAGAGAAAAAAAGAAAAACCACACAAGGGAAAACAACAACTTGGTGCAACTCCGAGTCATGTAGATACAAAACACATCTTGGTAGCCTACTGTTATTGTCTAAAAATTCAGAGGAACTTGCTAGTACTGGAAAAATTGATTACGCAAATAGCAGTGACTCGTGCTGACCCATCTTTCCTTTGCCTTTACGCTTTTGCAGCTTCTTGCTTTGCCTTGGTAAAGATAATCAATTAGTTCAGTCTGGATTACAGGGTTTTAACACAAGCATTTTCACTAGATGTGAAGTCTGTTGACTTAACTATAAACTTTACTGGTGGTAGGGAGAGTTGTGCACAACTGGATTTGGCAGAGCGAGTCCAATCAGGGAATCTTTCAAGAAATAGTGCTCTTATTGTTTTTGCTTCTCTGAAGTTCTGTAGTTTCTAGTGGTATAAGTTACTATTAATTGCCTTTCCATGCTTTGTTAATTTAGGTACGGCTCATTAGAGGCACAATCCTATATCTACTGGAGTACTTGGAAGATTTTTCTGTTTAGGTCTTCAGGAACAGAATCAAGTCTTAACTAAAACACTGTGGTCTCTCAGTTAATTTTATGAATGGTCCTTGGGAAAATGTACTTCTAGTTCTAATTTGTTTTAATGGTAAAAAGACAATTTATCTGTTTATGTTATGTTATTTATTTATTTATTTTTAGTTTTAGGGCTTAGGTGAATGTTGGCACCATGTAGAAGCCATGCCTGAATTAAAGTCTTCAGTTTAACCAAGAAGCCTCAGCCCTTTTGCAGTCACTGGGAAGACACCCTCATAAAGGAATTCATGTCTTGGGATTCTATCTGGAGATGCTCTCTCTTCACTGACCTTAAAGTGAACATGCATTCTTAAAAATTTGGGATTTGAACTGTACATGCTTTATTGAGATGTTATCAGAGCCATATTGTGACTGTTGAGATTGGAATGGATGCTTCTCTGTACTGGTTTGGAAACAACCAAATAAGATTGTATGCCCTACTGCTGCGACTTATGAAAGCCACAGAAGTCCCAGCCTCTACTACTTGGCAACTCTTAATTTCCTTGTCTTCAGAAAGGATAAATGGGAGTACCAGGGTACTGCTTATTCTCTTTTGTTCTCAGAAACATTCCAGATTTAACATCTCTTGCATGATAATCTAGAAAAACATTCATGTACATATTCCTTTGTGTTCCTTTGGATTCAGTGTGACACAAGACTATCTTGGGTTAAAGTATTTAAATAAGCATCTGAATATACTCCATCCTTCTTTTTTTTTATGCCTTTAAGTGGAGTTAAAAAGCTTGAAGAATGATGTTAGTCACAAATAGTCAAAAATTAAGATCTTTTGTGAAATACATTCTTCTTAGAATGAAATGAAAGCCTCAAAATATAGTAATGAAAAAGGAAGGAAATGAACTTCAGTAATTAGACCCTGGTGGGTGTTTCTGCACTGCCTAATTTTTTCCTGCTGTCCTGTTAGTTACTGAACTGTTTATGCAAATTGAGAGTGCTCCAGCCAGGGAATGTGAGAAGAGCTCCCTTTATAGCTTGGAGATTAAGGCCCTCATCTGAGCTGTAGGTAATCCTTTTTGAAGTTCCTGCTGTCAGCAAGAGTTCTCTGCATTCTCTCTTCATTTTGACCATAAATTTCATCTTTGCTTGTTTTTTTTTTTTCCAAGGGAATTTTTAGGGGGACAGTAAAATAATAGCTTGGTTAATTGTCATTGTGTATTGGAAAAAAATAAAAGACCATTCCCAAATCTTGATATAAGAACAAATAATCAAGACAAGCAACTGAACTGACTTGATGATGTAAGCTTTCTGTAATAGTCTGGAAACTGGTCTTCCCTAGATATAGTGCTCTCATTTCACTGAGTAGTGGGAGTGTTAAATCCTCATAGCCTTCAGCACACCAGTAAAAAAAAGACAAGAAAAAAGACACATTAACAATTGGCAAATGTCTTGCACAGCTGCATTATTGCCCATAAAATTGTGAAAGCAACAAACTCACATCCAGGGTAAATGAGATAGATAAACCCATAGAATGCACCCTCCAAAAATGATTTTAACTCATCATCAATAATGAGAAAAGTGTCTAACTACTTTGAAGGGACACTTGAAATTTATGTAGTCTGACACTTAAAAAATTCAGAAACATCCAAATTCTTAGTCAACTAAGATTTCTTTTGAAAGAAAACTTAAAAAAAAAAAAGCCAAATTAAGGAAGATAAGAATTTAATTTCAGAATATAAACAAAATCAACACAAGGAAATAAAGGGACACAAGGAAAAGAAAATGTTAGGGGCTTAAATGTCAGCTTCTGCTCTGTCAGCTCCTGATCATAGTTCAAGATTCAGATAGCAAGAAAATGTGCTTTGCAGCCTGCAGTGGCTAAGAACTTTACTGTATGCTATATTTATTTAGGCCATAACAACTTGATTTGAATTTGTTTCCAAGGAGATACTTTGTCACTTTATTGCTATTTTATTTGTTCTTTTGAAACATAGTGTTTTAACAAGTAACTCCACCCTGAAAGATACCAAAATTCTGGCCTCTCTCCATTGGACAACTTTTAAACATGCTTCAGCGTTAAATGAATTTCATTCAGGGTAAAAATCTAAAGCATATCTAAATTCAGTTGTATGGTTCTGCCATCTTCTTTAGCAAATACCTTGGTCTCAATTTCAGTTTTTCCTCTTGTGTATTTTGTGTCTGGGCATCTGGCAGCATCAGTGGTCTCTGTGCAGGATGGTCAGCCTATCTTTGGCCTACCCAGCATGTCAAAGCTAGCAGATCCACCTATCTTTTTGACACTCCTAATGGATATCTAACTGCAAGTTTTGTGTGGTCAAAAGAGAGCTTTTAATTTTGTCCTAGAGTTCTTCTTCTCCATCTGTTGTTTTGACATCTCAGGACTAAATCACCATACGGCCTATCAGTCAGTTGTGTAACTTGGGCATTAGCTTCAACTTGAATGTCTAAGTCCTTCCAGCTGGGATATGGCAACATATTTCAGAATTTTTCCCCCATGGCCTTCAAGACACGATTGAAACTGTCTTCCAGGCTCCTGTGCATTAATTACAGTGGGATGCTTTTGCTGATTGAGAGATATGACCTTGCCTCAGCCACATCAATGCTGAGTTCTCCTCCCATAAAAGTTACTGTTTTAGTCTGTGCCTTTAAGCATCCACTATCACGTCTCTTTCAGTTTCCCTGATGGTTGCTCACCTGGAAGCACTCTTGCCATCTCTATCTTAAAGAACCTTTATGTCCACTCTTTTCTATTTCTGTTAAATTTTTGACTCCTGCCTCTTTCTGATATCTACTGTCACTGACCCATAGAATGTGATTCATTAATTACAGTTAAAAATATCATGACTATTTCCTGTGCTTTCCTTTGCATGTGGGAGAAACTAACTGTAAAAAACTACAGAATATTTTGTTCTTCTGCATCATACCCCTCCACACCAATCATCTTTCCTGTGCTGCTAAAGCTGCTTTGTTCATGTTTCCTTCCATTGTGCTCGCTGTATATTCTCACAACTTCTGTGTATATCTGTCTATCTAATCTATCCATAGCTATCTATTTTCTATTGCCTTTTACATGGATTATATAATTTTTGAGTAGCAACCATCTTTGTTGTACGATCCTAGAAATCCTGTATTGCAGTAAGACAAAAACATTTATACATAAATCATTGTTAAAGATAAGTCTAATCTAGAACACATGCTGCTATAATCAGGTTAAAAGTGCTGCTTGTCTTTATGGTGTGATTTTCCAAATCAGTGCCTGCTACTCTGTATGCTGTCAAAATAAGATTTCTTTCTGAGCAAGCTGAGCTCTAAAATAACTTCTCCTACTTAAGAACAGACAATTCAAAATAGCGATACAGAGGAGCACATATACATGCTATTTATTTGCTGTTTTTACTCTGAATGAAAGAAATGTTGCATTTTGTGGTGCAGAAATATAGATTTTTCCCTAAAATAATTTTCAAATTGTCTTTCTAAGTGTATTTATTTTAGAATGGATTATAGCTTCACCTGAAAGGGACATACAAAGTCTTGTGACAGGAAAGGAGATATACACCAGACTCTGGATCCATCTTCTCTTACCCTTTTTTGCTTAAGTGAAACTGAGTAAGAGTTGGTTACTTGTACAGCAGCAGACTCCAGGGGATTCTAACCACTCACTCATTCTCCCAATTTGTGGAGTGCCCTTCATTTTCTTCCTCTTCTGCTCCCAACATTGCCTTCTTTCCATTAGTACACTGTAATTCTCATGACCAGATCAAATGGCAACTGTGAAATGTTTCCAAGTATTTAGAGCTGGGGCTGACAGAAAACTGCTTCTAATTTATTTATTTTTAACTTGAGTTGAATTATATGTTAGGATAGATGTGACTGGTTTCACTGCTGCATATGCAAACTTACAGTGTTTTCAATTACGTTTTGGAGTTCCACAGTTACTAATGTTTTACATAAATCACACACTAAATACATTATTTTCTGTGCACCAGCATGCTTGAGCCTATAGAAAATATACTGCAGGAAAGACATCTGTGCCCTACAGTCTAAGGGGCTGTTCTGTGTGCCTTTCTCTACCAACAACCTTTCATTTGATGTGTTTTAAGGGGGTTTTGTCCTCATTACCTCTATAGATATGTCCCCATTTAATTTGCATCTACCTTGGATCACCGATCCTTGATTTGTGCTCAAAAAGTTCACCATTTTTTTCTCCACTCACCTCCAGACAACTTGAATATACTGCCTGTTTCTGTCATGTGAATTTTTGCTTTCCCACTTCCATTGTACAATCTTTTCACACAACTAACGGTGACATTTCTGACATTTCTGTGACATTGCTGACATTTATAATGACTTCTTCCTGCCTGCATCAAAGAGCATAGTCCTATATTGTGACCTGTGACCTATCAGGTGCTTTAACACCCCTGATCATTACTGCTGTCTTGATTTCATCGGTTTTCTTGATTGCATTCTGTTTTGTCAGCTCTTGCAACTCCATCACCTCCAATGTCTCTTATTATTGCTTGAAGTGACCATCGGGGTGACCTCCAACACCTAATGTCAGTCTCCTCAAGTCCATTCAGAATGCTAATGGACGGTCTCTTTGTTATCTTGTAAGACTTGAGCCTGCTGGAAAATGGTGCAAATATCTTCCAATGGCAACTGCAACTTGAAAATAATATTCAGTCATCTTCAAACATTTTGGGGAAAAGTTTTGCCACAGTATTATTTACATTATTAGTTTTGTTAAATCCAAATGAGACAAGGACAAGCATTCCTTTTAAGGTTTCTACCTCCTGTATGTCAGAGAGATTAAAAATGAAGATGAGATGGGAAAATTTCATTCAAATTAAATCAGAATGAGAATTCTTTTTATTTTAAGTTTTCAGCATCATGAGAAAATATACAAAATACTTGTACAAGAGTGAATGTTCCAAGCCCCTCAATAAAACACCACCACAAGGCAAACTGAGCAACCACACTGACAGCAGCTACCACATTCCCTTCTGCTTGTAATACACTTGCAACACGTTATCGCCTTGTAGAATGTACCCTTTCTGGGATGCAGGGTTTATTTGTGTTTGTGGGACATCCAGGACAGCTGAGTTCCAACTAGAATAGTGACTTTTGCTGCAATATGCTTTTAAAGCAATAATATCTACTCCTCTTCTTTTAGTTACCCTGTCCAGATCTTCCACATTAAAATTTTCACAATCTTACATTCATGGTTGCCTTTTTGCCTAGAGTTTACTCTTCCTCATATCTAGCAAAGATCCCATATACCTTTTGTCACACCTATTTTGAAAGGCTAGTCACTATCTTAGATGTCTTTAAAGAAAATCTAGCAAATTAGGACAGGTTAATTAGCAAATTAGAAAGGATCAGACTGCTGCTTCCATACACAAGGATTTTTCAGATATTTCTGGGCTTCTGCTCATGACAGTCATGTCTCAGATACCTTGATACTCCAGAGACTGTGAAAGAGAGTGAGTGAGATGAATTCTGCTGCTTTACTGATTCTTATTGACCTCTCCTTCTACCAGACAGCATAGTCTGGCTGATGGGGAAACACTGACAGCCAAAACAGCATGATGACAATAAGCCCTTTTAAAACTATAATTAAGTTGCACTTCTGTGAACAGTCCTTCACTGTAGAAAGCTGTTTTCGACCATCAATGAGCTTTATGGAATGTCTTCTGTAAAGAATACTCATTCTTTTTACTCCTGGGCAAGGAAGGATGCAAAAAAGGGATGCACAGGTTTTCAGCTCTGTCTTTCTGATGTTTTTTAAATCTCTTTCCATGTGCACAAGATTTCATATATGGTTTAGATAATTTTCAGGGATTCTCAGTACAGGGCCACTCAGCTTAAAAGGAGTTATAAAAATGTCTAGGAGCCAGACTGTTTTTATTTCTTGCCAATATTTGAAATTTGGGGGCTGCTTTTGAAAATTTGTAATTAGGTCACCTGTCCCAAGAAGCCCAGAGTAATGCTGGCTCTGTAATCATGGTCCAGCACTCTCATTTCAGCTCTCCCACCTCCTTCATAGCAGCCTGGCTTTTTCCTTCATCTCTTTTTAAGCTAAAAAGTGCAATAATAAAGTGTGGTGGTTGCTATTACTGTTTTATGTATATGCAAGGTTACTACCCTGACCTCTTAGAGGAGAAAACTCCAGAAATGCTTTCTACAGACCCATTCATATTCAACACAACACATACTCATGAAGGAAACAGATTAAATAATGCTTTAGAAAGCTGAGGCATTATGCATATAAATACATTCTGTTTATGTCTTCCATGCTGACCTCTGGCAAATGAATATGCAGCATCACCTTTTCTCAGAGGTGTACCTGTCATGAGGTGGGGACAAATGCTTTCATGTCTGCCAGTTACAGAGGGTCTTCATGGGGCTTCACTGGGGATTCTGAACAGAGAGGGGCAGGCGCTGGTGCCGTGTCTGTCTTCCTCAATCAATAAAGACAGCTAGTGACATGAAGCAGAAATCCAGCCTGTACAAAAAAGTGCTGGGGACCATGTGAGGTTGTTTGGAACTAATGCTGATTGCTGGATAATCCAGAAATGATGATGAAAAGCCCGTGACATGCCTGAAAGATAAATGAATCAAAGATAAGAGCTGGAAGAAACCAACTGTGTCAGCTCGTCTATAGCCAGCTGCCTGGGGAAGGCTGTTTTCTGCAGAAACACAGTGACATCACACTTGAAAAGTGGATAAAAAGAGGGGTTTTTATTTTGTTTTGTGTGAGTTTTGTGTTGATTTTTTTTTAAAGAAGGATGTTTGTCAAAATGTGCAGTTTGTGAGACATCCAACTCAATACAGATTTAGCCTCACCCTCATGAGTAAAAAATTGCCACACTCGGTACATTGTAACCATTTTCTAAATCAAGGAAATATATCTTTCCTTTTCATGTTCTTCACTTTCTAAGTGTTTATTGTATGGTTTTATGTAAATATTTTGAAAAAGCCAAACATAGTATCTACTTTAACTCAGGAATTTTCATGCAGAATATAAGCTGTATTGTACTATTTATTGTACAGATAAAGGCATTTTTATGCTTGGTGCAATATAAATAGTGATGGGCTGATGGAGTGAAAGCTGCAATTTGTACTTGATGGGGAAAAAAATATCCTTCTTGAAGTGTTATTGCTGGACAACAATTTCACAAGACTCTTAGCTTTGGTCTTTACTCATAAAAATGTTTACCAAGTTATTCTTCTCTCTCTGGCTTTCTAGTCACATGCATGAAGACCAGCATCCTATTATCCCTCCACCTGTTTCCTCCTACAGTCTTTTGTCTCCAGGAAAAGCTCATATAAATTCCTACAATCTCAGCTGCAAAAAAAGTGCCTTGGTTGTTTTTCCTTAATCTGTGGTTACATGAATTCACAAATAAACAGTTTCTGAGGATTATGGAAGTGTGTTTTCTTTAGTACAGCATCACTGATATCCAGGATTTTTCATGTAGCTCTTCTGTATTTCTGCTCCCAGTTAAGATGGGAAATTAGGAGCTGCCAGTCTAAGAAACTGCCACATACTACATGTTGCAAGGAATTTGAATTGGGAGTTATGGTAGAAAGATTAGCAAAAGGCTTTCATGTTGGTGGCTAATTCTCAAATGGATCAGTTTTAATACAAGTTGATTCAGAACCATGGATCCAGAAGAGATTTTGTATATATTTAACTTGTATTTGAGTGTTACTTAAAGTCTTTGCTGGATAAAGACCAAATTAGGTTTTTACTTTCACGTATTTATTTTACAAGTTTACTGTTCTGAGACACAAGCAATAAAAAAAAAAAAAAAAAACACGGTTTTTCATAGGGATTTCCTACTTTTCAATTAGAAATAAAAGCCACAAATTTGAAATTTGCCCTTGAAAAGGATTTTCAGAATCTTCTTAGTTTATAGGCTGGATAGGTAAAGATAATTTCAGAGATCTGTGAGAAAGCAAATAAAGTTTTATCAAAAATTTGGGGAAATGCAATTTCTTCCTCTATGTACAAACACTGATGTAAAAAGTTCCAATGAAACAAAATGTCAGTACATTTCTTTTTCAACCAACTTAACATTAGTAGGTTTTTTTTGTCCACCTTACTTGTTCTTTTCTGTCTCAACTGTCCAGCAGATTGTAATAGAAATATTTACATCAGTGGGACAGGTGAAGCATGAAGTTTTGGTCTTTGCTTCATTCATTTCTAAGCACCACTGCTTTAAAAAAAAAACCTGATAAATTGAAGGCTGTTCAGGGAAGAGCAGCAAAAATGATCGAGGTAGTAAGGAGGGATTGACTTATGAAGAAAGATCTAAGTAACTGAATGAGTTTGTCTTGGCAGAGGAGATAGGATGACACACCACAACAATGACATGATGCAGGTGAGAGAAATTTTGTAGTGCTTCAGACAGGGTGGTAACTAGGAGTAATGGGATGGAGTTACAAGAGTAATTTTTTTCACTGAATGTTTGTGCAAATGTCCTGACAGTGAGATGTACTGGACTGTGGAATTGTGTCCCAAGGGGTGCAGTTGAAGCCTTGTCACTTGAGTCATTTGGTGCTAGAGATGACAAAATACTCATAAGAAAGGGAACGATCTAATTTTGCGCTCCTCTGTTTCCAAGATCTCTATTTCTATAATACACTGCAGTGGGTTGACCCTGACTGGATGCCTGGTGCCCACCAAAGCCTCTCTATCATGACCTTTATCAGCTGAACAGAGGAGAGAAAAGATCATGAAAGACTTGTGGTTTAAGATAAGGATAGGGTGAGGTCACTCATCAGTCACTGTCATGGGTAAAACAGACTCGATTCTGGGAAATTAGTTTAATTTATTAACGATCAAATCATATGTGGATAATGAGAATTAAAAACTAAACCTTAAAAACAATTTTACCCCACCCCTCTGTTCTTCCTGGGCTCAACTTCACTCCCAGTTAAGAGCTAGGTTATGTGCTCCAGAGGCAGGGAGTGGAGCACTGGCTCTGGTGTGCCAGTGACTGTGGAGCAGGGCATTAACTCACCATTAACTCACCCCACCTGCTCCTTCCCCCACACACATGCACCCCAAAATGTCTTGAGACATTAGTCTTTCCAGTCTTTCACAGTCTGTCTTGGCCGGCCTTGGCTCTGTCAGACATGAGAGAAATTTCCAACAGCTTCTTACAGAAGCCAGCCCTGTAGTCCCCCCATTGCCAAAACCTGTCCACACAGACCCAATGCATTTACAATTATGAATTCGCTGCAGGGGAAGCTCTGCTAGCAGAGGTAGGACAAATATCACTGTCAACAGCAAAGAGCACAGGAATATAACAGCTAAATTCATTTTTTTTTCTTTTGAAAATATTTGCATTTCCAAGTTTGGCTGTGCAAAGCTCTTCTTTACATTCACACATATAAGTGTGATTGAAAGCTGTGACAAGATGCTGATTTCAGACACACAGGGGAGGAAGTATAGTAATCTTAAAACCAAAACAAGAAGAAAGGTAAAGACAGAAAGCATGACTCATGGGGGAAAATGAGAATTTGCAAACTCAGCCAGCTCAAATGATTAAATCTTCTGCCACTTTCATCAAGATCCAAGAAGTGGTCCAAGAAAGGTCTCCGTAAAAATGTTTGCTTTCTCCCACACTGCTCTGGCTCTTTCACACATTCCCTGTTTGATAGTTCACAGTGCTCTGTCAATTGTTCACTTTTCTCATTGCAGATTAAGTGTGTTATATACCATTGTGATTTGCCTGAACTGCATTTAGTAGGGGTAAAAGGACAGTCAATACCTTTCTGAGTAGTTATTTCATCCAATGACAATGCAATTCATCCCAAATTTGACTGCTTCACTCCACAGAATCACAGGGATACTGAATCAGCTAGCTTGGAAAAGACCTCCAATACCATCAAGCCCAACCCATGATTGAACACCAACACATCAACTACACCATGGTACTAAATGTCACATCCGATCTTTCCTTAAGCACCTCCAAGGACAGTGACTTGACTACCTCCACGGACAGCCCATTCCAATACCTAATTCCCATTCTGTGAAGAAATTATTCCTAATGTCCAACCTGAACCTCCCCTGGCACAGTTTAAGAGTACATCCTCTTGCCTTACTGCTGGTTACCTGTGAGAAGAGGCTGACCCCCACCTGGCTATGCCCTCTTTTCAGGCAGTTTTAGAGAGTGATAAGGTCCCCACTGAGCCTCCTTCCCTCCAGGCTAAACAACTACAGCTCCCTCAGCCGCTCCTCATAGGACTTGTGCTCCAGACCCTTCATGTTCTCTGGATGTGCTTCAGCACCTCAGTATCCTTCCTGAATTCAGAGGCCCAGAACTGGACACAGAGCTCAAGGGGTGGCCTTACCAGTGCCAAATGTAGCGGGGAGAATCCTGCTGGCCACACTATTGCTGATATAGGCCAGGATGCCAGTGGCCTTCTTGGTCATGTGGGCACACTGCTGGATCATGTTCAGCCACCTGTTGACCAGGACCCCCAGGGCCTTTTCCACTGGGACACTTTCCAGCCACTCTTCCCCCAGCCTGTAACACTACCTGGGGTTATTGTTGCAAAAACACAGGACCTAGCACTTGGTTTTGTTGAAGCTCACGCAGTTGACCTCAGCCCATTGATCCAGCTTGTTCAGGTTCCTCTGAATGGTCTTCCTGCCCTCCAGAAGATCAACACTCCAACCCAACTTAGCATCACCCATGAATTTGCTAATGGTGGACTCAATCCCCTCATCTAGACCATCAATAAAGATATTAAACAGGACTAGGCCCAACCCTGATCCCTGGGGGCCACCACCAGTGATTGGCTGCCAGCTGGATGTGGCACAATTCACCTCCACTCTCTGGGCACAACCAGTTCTCAATCCAGCAAAAAGTGCACCTGTCCAAGTCATGGGCTGCCAGCTTTTCCAGGAGGATCCTGCGGAACACCGTATCAAGGCTTTGCTGAAGTCCAGATAAACTACCTCCAAAGACTTTCCCTCATCCACCAGGTGGGTCAGCTGGTCAGAAAAGGAGATCAGGTTGGTTAGGCAAGACCTGCTGTTCCTAAACCTGTGCTGGCTGGGTCTGATCCCTTGATTGTCCTGTATGTGCCATGTGGTTGCATTCAAGATCTGCTCCATAACATTGTTGGACACCGAGGTCAGGATGATAGACCTGTAATTCCCTCCATCCCTCTTCCAGACATTTTTGTGGATGAATTTCACACTGGCCAACCTCCAGTCATCTGGGACCTCCCTGGTTAGCCAGCAATTAACACGATGCGTGGTGTTGATGGACCAATGCTGCGTTTTTCCCACAGTGTCCCTTGTGGAGATGCTTTGGCAGTGTCCTGCCAGCACTCACGCATGCACACGATCTCACCCTTGCAAGAGGGTGCAAGCAGCCACTCACACACACAGTCTGTGCACATTCTGGAGACAAAGAGGCGGGAGGGATTCTTTGTGTGCAGTTCTGAGGCATTTATTGGGTCCATGCCACGGACCAGGAACAAACACTCTTGAAGGGGAACAGAGGCAAAGAACAAAGAACAATCGTCCGAGCATGGTTTTATCCCGAGGGGTCCTAGAGGTGGGCAGAGCATTAATAACCAATAATCTGAGGGCTAGGGGGTAAAGGCAAGGTTGAGTGACACAACAGGGGCAAGTGGGAGAGGGAACGGGAGAGGGGAGAGAACCAGGGACCAGTGGGGTACCAACAAAGGGAGAATGTGTCTGTGAAAGCACAATAAAGATGCTCTCACACCTGCTAGGTTCAGCAAAAAGGAGGGAAAAAGAGAGACTTTATTTACATACATCATATCTTATAGAATTCTCAACTCCACAAGGGATTGGAGGACATGTCACTTCCTCCTCAATCCCACTGGAGAAAAAAGGTGCTCATCAAACTTTCTCTATCAAAAAAAGGAATGAAAACCAGAAAATACCGTTAAGCAAACATTGGCTCTTATTTACATAAAACTGTGTGAATATCTCCGACTCCAAGGTTAAAACAGAAGGCTTAGCAAAAACCCAGGGTAACAGGAGAACTTTCTGGCACAGTAATGTGGAGAGAGACCGCTTTGTAGCAACACAGAGGGTGTAATGTGGACTCAGCCACTGCAAAAAGGAATGGTAAATGATGGAGAGCAGCTTACTGAGCTCTTCCACCAGCTCCCTCAGTACCTTTGGATGAATCCCTTCTGGCCCTATAGACTTGTTAGCATCTAAGGGTCTCAGCAGGTCACTAACTTTTTCCTCCTGGATTACAAGGGGTCCATTCAGCTCCCTGTCCCTGTCTACCAGGTCAAGAGGCCAGTTGTCCTGAAGATAACTGGTCTTATTGTTGAAGACTGAGGCAATTCTGCTCCCTTATCTATTTTGCACAAGATTTTGCTTTTCACTTACCACTAGTTATTTTATATACATAAAAGCAGGTATCAAAGCTTAAATCATCCCATAGCAGTGGCAAGGATCTCAGCAGCCTCTCTGAATCAGTTTTTTTTTTCAGGTGTGTAACCACAAATCCAGAAATGTGTTTGGAGCCCTGTATGCTGCTGAATTGTCTGGGCTTGAGTCTCCACTCCATCTTTGAAGACCTGTGTCCAAGGCTGTGTACAGATTTCCTGAAATGGGTCTATGAACACTACCACTCGAGAGAAAATAATTCAAGTCAAGATCTTGGTTTTCAAAGGCTGACAGACACTGGCTTGTTTTACAGCTATTGAGGCAATTGGTTGTGAAACTTCGGTTAATAATCTGTAGAAGGAGGTCACAGTATCATCTCTCTCCCATGACTGGAGGCTGACTAGCAATCCCTAAAGACAGGTCAGTTTTTCATAACTATATTAAATGTAATTGTGAAAATGTTAAAGTTGGCACCCGAATAAAAGAAGGAGAAACTTATGTTGGCTATTTCTTCCATCAAAATCATAGTGGATGCATGTTTTTGAGATGAAAAAGCAGTCTTAAAATACTATGACAAATCAGTGCTTTTGGTGTTTCCTTCTTGCTTCTGCACCATTGGAGGCTGTTTTATGTAGAGAAAACTGCAATTGTGTCATTTTTAGAATGATTAATTAAACACAGGATGTGTGAGAAGTGTAATTTTATTTTGAATAACCAGTTAGGTGAGACATTTAGTACTAAAGGGCACCTTTTTCCATATAATATCTTGAATCTCTTGCTCATTTCTAGACAAAAGAAGAAAAATAAGAGAAGATGAAGGCTAATGAAGCCTAGGAACAATGGGTTTTGAAATATACAATAAAGCAGGAAAATAATTTCTGATGAGCAAAAGTCACTAAGACACACAGGGGAGAGGTAAAAGAGGGGAATTGTAGTGCATTCAGTGCTGAAATGATCTGATCTTGAAAAGCTTTAAGTGAAAAATGAAAGAGCTTTGTAGAAACCAATTTAAGATGCTATTGTTTACAAAGGTCCCAAATTATTCTAACTCCAAATTACCTTCAAGTAGGTACATATTTCTTCCTCTCCTTTATGAGGCTGCCAAAATTCAGTTTTCTAGGCTGTTTCTAACTTTCCCCATGAGACTCATTCCAATCCTCCTTGGAAGTCATAAGAGTGGCTGGACTTCTGAAATGCTTGGCACTTTCATGAAGATGATTGAATAAGAAACCTCTACAATAAGAAAGAAATAGGTGGGGGGAGGACAGCTGTGATTTTTTTTCCCATTCTTTTCCAGAAAATGTGGTGAGCTTGAGGTATGATGTTCAAGTAGAGATAGTTTATCTTTAAAAGAACAGGTCTGTACCACACAGAACAACACACCTCTGAAGATGCACACTTTTAGCCACTTTAATGCAGAGATTAAATGGTGTGGTCAGCAAATCAGCACAAACGCATTAAAAATGTAAAGTAGGGGAGTGTCTGTTTTTGTAGGCAAAAATGGGAAGTAGAGGAAATACATTTATGGAAAAACTGTAAATGAACTTGAAAGAAATACTTTTGAAAGTTAACCATCACTATATTACTATATTCCCATGCAATGACAAGTAGAAGGTCACATAGGTTTGAGTTAAAAATAATGTAAAATCATTTTAACACAGGTAGAAAATGGACTTTTCATGGTTTGATCTATAGCTTGAAAATAAGGCACAAAGAGGTGTCCATTTCAGGACTCATTAAAGGATATATTTCTTTCTCCAGAGCTTCTATCTTTGATCATGGTGCCATAGAACTATCCCAGATACCAGGATCATCAGCCAAGTTGTAAAGAAGGAATATGGCAGTGAATGGAGGGACTTTGGAAGCAAGGTTCTTTGGTTTAGGTTCTGATCCAGAGAATGTTAGATTGTTTGTATAAAATATAAAAGCATCAAGAGAAGAGTGGGTGATTCATTCCCCCCCCTCTTGTCTCCCTGCAGTTCAGTCAATTGATTCCCTCTCAGAAAAAGGAATGAACCCTGAACACGTAGATTTACTGCCCTTGTTACTAGTATTGGATTTATTGGCTCTTTGTGCTGGTTTTGGCTAGTATAGAGTTAAATTTCTTCATAGTAGTTGTCATAAGGCTGTGTTTTGCATTTGTGTTGAAAACAGTGTTGGGGAGGGGACACTGCTGACCACAAGGAACTAACCAAGGGAATATTCCAGGCAATATGGTGTTATACTCAACATACAGAGCTAGAGGAAGAAGGAGGAAGTGGGACACAATTGGTTTGACAGCATTTGTCTTTCCAAGTCACAGGCATGATGGAGCCCTGCTGTCCTGGAAATGCCAGAACACCTGCCTGCCCATGGAAAGAGTGAATATATTTATTTTGATTTGCTTGTGTAAGTGGCTTTTCTTTGCTAATTAAGCTGTCTTTACCACAGCCCATGAATTTTCTCACTCTCACCCTTCTGGTTCTCTCCCCATCCCACTGTAGGAAAGTGGGAAGGTGGCTGCAAAGCACTGAGCTGCCAGCTGGGGGTTAAACCTCAACAGCCTTCGAGTTTAACAATTCCTTCACCATGCTTCTAGAGTAGATAAAGTGCTATTTCTCTCCCTTGATTTTCTCACTTTCCAAAATATTTACAGCCAGTTCAATAACTCTTGATCTCTTTTATTTAGTTGTGGGGAATTCTGGAGATTGGTCTCTTGCTGATTGGAATGACTGAATACACACTTCAGCTTAAAGCAGGTGATTGATTCATATCACATATTTCCTCTAGGAATTTATATATGGGCCGTAGGCTCAGGAGGCGAAGTTGAAGGAGATGCACCACCTTATGACACTTGAAGATTTCGATCCCTCTGAAACCAGTTCTTAATTCATGAGTCTCTGAGAAGTGCTCTGAAATGAGCAGAATAATTCTGGCATAAGAAAAAGTACTTTATGGCAACTTTCTAGGTTTGATGTTGTGTGACACGCACAAGTAATGCTATTCTATTACTTTCTAGAAGTTTTTCTCTACTAATTTCTTTGCAAATTAACCAGGAATCATTTAAAATGAAAGTTCTTCCCTTCAAGCTGTTTGAAAGTGATACGGGAATACAACAATGCTAGAATATTCACACTGCTATGGACGCTTTAAGTTTTCATTAAAAAGTTGATGTTCCCACTGCCTCCAGCCAAAATTCTAAACAAAATTAAAGCAGCACCATTCATACTGCTATAGGAAAGGCTACTTTTGTATCAGTTTCCTACCCGTTGCTGTAAATATTCATTTTGAGTTGAAACTTGGTACAAAGTCCATCCTGTTGCCCTTATAATGATTATTTTTTTGTATTTTTGTCTGACAGCAGGTTTCTTTTGGAAACAAATACTATACCAATATGCAACACTTTGGTTGTAAAAGCGTTGCCTGCTTCTGCACCCATTGTTTCCCAAAAGCATAACATGTACTTCTTTATTCTACGAAAAGGGAGGGAAATTCTCATGTATTAACTTACTGTGGAGACTTATTTAGAGTGTAATTCATCTCACACAACTCCAGCTGTGTAAAAATTAATAATGTCTCTGACTTTCTATGAGCAGGCTTCCTCTGGAATCAATGTTACCCTCTTCAGCCACCTAGTCATTCGCAGACTTTATCTTCTTTTTGGAGTTTTCTTCTCTCACCCTAAAAATTCCCGTAATTTTGTTCCAGATGCGGCCATTTATTTGTTACCCAGCAGCAACATTTTCTGCTCCAGAACTTACCTCACCATGCATCATTCAGCTCAAGGCTGGATTTTTGCGCAGGCTTCTTACGCCTATCATGCAAGTCACAAATGTAACGTGGTGGTGTTGGCACCAGCTAGCAACCAGAAGCCACCAGCCCATGTCCAAAGAATATGAGCCAAAACTCCCCTTTTGTGTAAATGCTAATGGTTTTAATTTTCCTTTTGCACAATTATCATTCAGTCCTTAGTCAACTATTTATACTCCAGACACATGTGCTCAGGCTCCAACAAAAAGCAGCAGCATACTGCATTTAGTTCATGCTATATATATATATACTCTGAATGATTTTGATAACTTGCACAGCTGATAATATTCCTTTTGTAGACCTCTTTCAGTTACTTGACAGACTACAGTTTTGCTTATTTCTCTTTTAATTTTTAACACTGTCAAGCTCCCCTCTGTTTCACTTGCATAGTCATGATGCTTAGATGTCTTTTTTTCCCCATCCTGGAAAACCCTGGTTTAGCCTCAAACCATGAAATATACAGGGACACTAGAAGATTAATTTAGACTACCTGCTTGGTTTTAGATCTCTACGGTTATATGAATTTAATTCCAAAATCTTCTCATTCTGCTTACCTTACCACTGAGAACACCAGGTAAAAGCAAGTCCATTTCTCACAGATGAAGAGTTTTGCTCAGATGTCTTCCTTGTTCAGCCGACTTGGGGAATGGCTGGATGGAAGGCTGCCTGGGAGATTGATCCTGTCTGGAAAGGGGTGCATAGGTACAGTATTTACTAACTTCAAATAAGGATTAAGTCCTATTCCACATTGTCTCATTGTCTCCCTTCAATGTGCACATGTGTATTTATGAAATATCTGAAAATAGGACCTGTTTCTTTTAAAAAATGTGATATAGTTAGTAATAAGTGCTATTAGAAATATTTTTCTAAGAAACTACAGTGCAAATAAGCACAATGTTGGGCAGATTTACTTTTCACTTGTCTTTCAAAAAGTGCAAGATCATTCCTCCCAAAATGCTGACAATCTCAGAGCTAAATTAGAATGGCTGTATGAAGTAGTCTTGAAGTATGTTGGAGCCTATCTAATCCTTTTTCTGTGGAAACAATCAGGGCAGAGTTTTGAAATTTGTGGAGGAAACATATTATTTTTTCTATAAATTAAAGGATTTTTTTGCTTTTCTTTGACAACAAGAACATCCTAGTAATTTTTTCTTGTCTTGCAGTTAAAAACAGCATCTGAGATTACAGCAAAAAAAAACAGCAACAAAAGGATTAGTTGCTTTTGTGGCTGGTTGAACAGAGAAAGTAGGAACAGAGCTTTTTATTTCCTTCTATGTCATTAATGAAGCACTAAAGAAATTAATTCATGCTCTTCTAAAAAGAAAGTGTTGTGTGTATGACTGATTTTATTAATTTTGCAGAAAGATATGAATTGATTAATTTGATTTCTTATTTGATGTGAGTGTGTGGGCGTATATCTTTTATCAGCTGAGTTTTATCACAAAGTTTTTCATTTTAAAAAGAAGGTACTGGTTTAAGAAATTACAGTTTTCGATTCCAAATTATCTGGATGCATCATAGTAAAGTAAAGGTAAAATCCATCTCGTAACTTCTTTGTACAGATTCCCTCATAATTTGAAGCAAACTAATTGTGAGGCTCATTTAGTGGTGGGTTTCATTGGATCTCACTTTCTTGTCTGAAAATTAAACATCCAATCTAATCTGTTAATCTGTGCTACTTCATCCATTAATGGAGACAGGTTAGTTCTACAAATTGCAGTTTGGGGCAGAAAACTCACGCTGAATCGTAACCCCTGGCCCTCTGCCTCTGCTGTTCCTGCCCTTCATTCATCATTCGCAATGTTATATACTTGAGATCTGAGAGCTCTTCTGGATGTTCATAAAAAGGAGTCAATATAACCAAGTCCTATCTTGGGCCTGAATACCCTGGGACAGGCAAGCCTAGACACAGACTGTTTGGAGAAAGTCTTGTTGGTGGGTCATTGCAGGTTTCTTCAGGGTTAGCTTTGATTCCCAGCTGCTGCCATGCAATTTCCAGTGTTCATCAAGACCTTGCTCTCTTCTCTCTCCTCTAGCACACACACAAACACTTTGTTCTTTCTCCTGACTTGCTATGTAAAAACATATCTGTTATATACATAATTAGTGATGTGACTTTCTGAATTCAGTCAGCAGACTGTGAACTGAATCAGGGGCAGCTCCGGGTGTGGAGAACAAAAGCAGTGCATTTCCCTTGAGCAAAGGCGGGTACCTCCAGTCTATCGGAGCTAATTACCCCAGGCTATCTTTGTAGGCAGTGAAGACAGATTGTCCATTTTACTGTTCAATTCATCTAATCATGAAGGAGCCATAAAAAAAGTCATACGGATCTCCTTTTGAATGTAACTGTCTCTCTGCTGACTACATAGAGAGCTTGGGGCAGTGAACTCAGATGTGAATGTCTGCACTGAATTTGTCTAGCTTGGGTCAGATATATACACTTCCAAAAACACCTGTGTAGGCAACCTTGACAAGTCAGAGTGCAGGTCACATATCTTAAAGGGCTCCATAGGGACCGTGGATGATTACCTTTAGCTAATGATGGTGTGCTATTGTCCTGGTTTCACAGCAGCCAGCAGCCAAGCCCCACACAGCTGCTCACTCCCCCACCAACAGCACCAGGGAGAGAATCGGAAGGGTAAAAGCCAGAAAACTCGTGTGTTGACATAACGACAGTTCAGTAGAGAAAGTAAAAGCCACACACACAAGCAAAGCAAACCTGGAAATTAACTAAGGGCTTCTCAAGGTCAAGCAGGTATTCAGCCATCTCCAGGAGAGCAAGGCCCATCACACATAGTGGCTATTCTGTAGAAAAACACTGTCACTTCAAACTTCCACCCTGCTTCCTCCTTCTTTTCCCTAGTTCTATATACTAAGCATGATGCTATATGATCTGGAATATCCCTTTGGGCAGTTGGGATCACCTGTCCTGGCTGTGTCTCTTCCCAGTCTCCCATGCCCTCCCAACTTCCTCACCACTGTGGCAGCGTGGAAATCAGAAAAAGCTTTGGCTTTGTAAGCCCTGCTCAGCAATAACAAAAATACCTCTGTAATATCAACCCTGTGTTCATGACAAATCCAAAACACAGCCCCACTGTGAGGAAAATTAACTCTACCCGAGTCATACCCAGCACAGCTCTGAAGACCTTTGGATTAGTATTACATTAAGCTGCCCCTGCTCATACCACTTCACAATCCCACAACGAGGTCAAGACATGCTTCTTTGCTCAAGTCACTGCGCAGTAAACTTTTTGCTTTATGTATGCAACAACAAAGTTGTTTTTTAGCTCTATCAGTTTGACCACACAATGGCATACGGAACAACCTAAGAAGAGTGTCCTGTGGTAGGAAGACATGAGAGAGGGGATAAAACAGTTAAACTGTGATTGCCACCAAAGCTATGTGGTGTTGAAGCTGAAGTTTAGACACTTAGCTCCTACAGAGCTCTTAGGAGAATCAAGCCCTCTTCCCTTAGCTGCTTGGCAATGCATTTCCCCTTAGCACCACATATTTATCAAATATCTTTAAAGTTACATCTGTAACTGTCTGTTTTGTTTTTTTAACAGTTTGTTTTTCATCCATGTGTCAAAATGGCTCTGTTTTTAAGCAGTAAATGTCATTTTGATATAAACGCATACACTTAGCATCCATTGCAAGGTGATGCCTACAGTGACCATAAAGCTAAACTTCATTGCCTTAATAGTTCCTATCCTGGCTGCTCAACAGAAGGATGTTGTAGAGCCCTTAAAGTAGTGATCTGTGGGCTAAGTGCCTCTGAAAACAATCGTTTTTCTTTTGATTTTAATTTCTACCTTAAATTATCAATCATATTTTCAAGGAAAAACAAGAATGGAAAAAAAGGAATTTTTCAAGGAAAAATAAGCTGTCTAGCTAATTGCACCTACTCTTTGGGTCAACAGTGGATTAAATTTGAAGTCCTATTGTAATGATTGAGTTGTGCTATGTTGCTTTGGTTCTGATATGTTTTATAAGCATCAGCTTGTGTAATTCAGGAAAAACATATCAGCATGAAGCATGCATTCTGCAAGAGCAAATATCAACAAGTAGACTCCTTTTCCTTTGAACAGGATTTACATAATTACAACTGATGTCTTTTTTTTTTTTTTTTTACATCCCAATGCAAAGCACAGTATTCAAATCAGAAATACTGTAGTGCTTCTCTGTCTCAAATTTAACTAGCGGAAAGGATTGCTGATGAATATATGGGTGGGATGTCACAATATAGTAGGCTTTACTTGTTCAAACTTTCATTGTGCCATTTAATAACCATGCTACATCACAAAGAAGGATGCATAACGTATAAGCAAACAGTGGGTAAAGACATATATCATGTACCTGGTAAGTACTTTATAGCCTGGGGGGCAAATTCTTGGCAGGAGTAAACCGAAGTAGCTCTTTGAAGTGCATACACTCGCACAGTGCACACTGACACTCAGGCTCTAGGGCAGACAGGCAAGCACAACACACTGTGGCAGGTTGATTTTGTGCCAAGAAGCTTCTTCATTTCACTTCTGCACAGAGCCTTTCTCCACTTCTGCAGGCTGTAAACGATCTTCTGTTCCCTCTTCCCAGCTACCTAGAAATGCAATCTAAATCCCGGACAAAAATCCATATTACGGAGAAAGCATTTAAAGAAGACAGCAGATGTGTGTAACAAAAATGAATGGCACCAGCTGTCAGCAAGCGTAGCTCTGGTTGACACTGCCTTCAGAAGGAATTGAAATATATAGGGTAAAGAAAACCTTTTGGATGGTTTCTTTCTACCCATTGTGCCTTCTGCCATTAGGAAACAGACACAAATCAGGGTGGGATTTTGTTGTGTCTGATGCCATACAACTTTTTCATGCTCTCTGGTCCCTGTGGCAGTCATCAAATGCCAGTGGCCAATGGATTTTCTCAGAAAGGTTTGAGTCCTGAATACCCGTGCCATTGTCAGGTGAAATACTCCCAAGGAAAGTCTATTTTCTTCCGCTAGTCATACAGGGATCTGAGAATGAATATTTGGGATATAAGCAAGGTAGATACCTAAAAGAGAGGGGATGAGTTCTGTCCCTGGTCTCTGCCTTTTTAGTCATATAACCTGCACAAGTTATCTATGAGAATCTTCACAAAATGTTCATGAGATAAACCTATTAAAGACAGGTCTGCACCCTTTTCTCTCTCTTGCTCTGTCAGTGGTAATTTGCTGGGAAATAGCTCAAGCTCCAAAGCTACTTCTGCCTCTGGCTGCCTACCTACCTCCCAACCACCACCTTGACATAAAAATCTCCTCGGTTTTCAGTTATCTGTGCATAAGTAAATGGAATCTTAAAATCCCACGTAGGTTCAATCAGGAAGTCTGGGGAGAGATTCAAGAGTTCAGTTGCTGAAGGATAATGTCATATTTGCTCCAAGTCCTCCATGATTGTCCTTTTCTGTGTGACAGAATGCATGGAGTGCAGTTAGCAGAGTCAGCACTCAGACACTGATCTTGGGGTGCTGGCACACATCAGCAGAGGATGTCTGGCCTAGCAAGTTGATTCAGCACGTTTTCTGGGTTCCAGGCTCCCTTACAGAAACAGGAAGAAATAGGTGCTCTTGAATCATGGAAACACAGGATGGTTTGGGTTGAAATGGACCTTAAAGATCATCTAATTCCAACACCTCCACCACAGGCAGGGAGAAGAGCACATTGGGTTATCCTTCTGGCAGCTGTGTCCTTCTACCTATTTAGGGAAGCTAAGATATATTTCTCTCTATTTAGTGACTTAAAAAATGTTAGATTGATCTCTGATATTCAATAGGTGCACAGGGAGGTTTTCTAACCTCTTGACCTCCAAATTTCCTTAGATTTACCTGTCAGTCTTGTTTAGCTTTTTATCAGAAAACTGTAATGTGACAGGCCTCATTACTACAGAACACAGGAATCCGTGGCATGTGACGGACTGAAGGTCTGTCATTCAAATTTCTGCACCCCTTGGGACCAGAAAGAAATCATTTCATAGAAGGGGGAAAGGGGCAGAGAAAGAATGTTTAATTTTTTTAGTGTGTGATTTACAAAAAAACCCCTGCTCCTATTTCTACTGGTTGTTACTGAAAAAGAGGGTAGCAGTGGTTAAAATGTGATGAGGTCTATTTTGCAATCTGCTGTTGCAGGCTTTGCTAATTTTAGTGTATTAAAGGCAACAATATACCACATTTACTCAAAAGTAGTAAAAAGAGGCATCTATGTTGTGTCTGCCTATAAAAGGCAGGCTTGCCTCACAAGAACTTGGCTAGATTCCGTGATCCAGATTTTGTCATGATCAAAGCACATTCTGCAAAGAATGCAGAGAATGATTTTGCTTAAAAATCAGCTGCTGAAACAAACATCTAACCATTCATTTATTTCTCATATGGCAGCATTAAAATAATTGGCAGCACTGCAGTAAGTGTAACAGTAAAATGTATTTGTGCTTCATGCCACAACAGAATGATTTTAGTGGGGGCTAGCACAACTTGAATGCCAATAAGGTACTGAGAGCTGTGAAACATAACCACTATACCGTATTTGAGACTTAGGATTTACTCAACTTACTACAAAATCAATAATGGGATCATTTGTAACAAAATCTATTTGCTGAGACGGAATGTCAGTGCAGGTGTTCATCACAGGAACGGGATGAAGACAGGGTACAGTGCCAAAGCCAAGGATACAAATGAAGGTCTTTTGCAGCACACTGGATAATAGCTGACAGTTTCAGAAGTCTTGGAGACTAGAAGGATATTAATGGGACTAAGTGGATGGGAAGACGTTATAGAATATAAGCATCCACAAAACCTTTGAATTATTTTTGATCGTGCATTTCCCAAGACTAGCCGAAATAACCATCCCCTGTCATCTCACTATTTGTTGGCTTCTCTCATGATTACTGTTTTCAAAATCAGTGAAGCTGTTGAAAGTAAAACCCTTCAGTTTTCCTTCTGAAATGTGTTCTGACCCATGACAGAAAAGGAGTTTTATATCTTTTTAATAGTTCAATAAACTTTTCATTTGTATTTGTCCTTCTTTGCCTTAACTGTGCCTTGGCTCATAGTCACCACAAATTAAAATGTAAAGCCAAAATTATCAGTGTTCAAAACACAGCTGTGCTTTCCAAGGGAAGGGTGATGTGGCTGTGTCACCCAAATCACTGGTTTTGGTAGAACTAGCAGTGTGTTTGAAACAACCAGATGTACTAGCTTTTTGAGATGGGTATCCCAAGATGGAAGTACCTCCATTTGGCAGGTATTCACAAGCCTTGGCCTTCAATCATCTTCTGTAAGGGATGGATCTTCTTTGAAGCATAGGTCTTTACCTTCTATGAAGGCTTATATAAAATAAGGGTTTTTTGAGTTAGAATGATTTTTCTTTTTTCTTTGAATGCCCATTCTGTTTCTAGGCATGTTCAGTGAAATTCTATACCTAGAAATGTCTAGGCAAAATGGCTATTAAGCATTCTTCATCTTATCTGAAATCACCATTCATGTAGGAAATTCACCTCTGAATCTTCTGGTGTTGCCCTGGAATTTTGTAAGCCTTCTGTTTTAACCTTGGAGTCAGATTCTTTTCACACAGTTTTATGTAAATAATAGCCAATGTTTACTTGACGGTATTTTCTGTTTTTCATTCCTTTTGTGATATGACAACTTTGATGAGCACCTTTCTTCTCCAGTGGGATGGAGAAGGAAGTGACATGCTCTCCAATCCCTTGTGGAGTTGGGATGTGTATAAGAATGAGATAATGTCAATAACTTGATGTCATTTCCTCCTTTCTGCTGAACCTGGCAGGTGTAAGAGCGTCTTTATTGTGTCTCCTCGGACACATTCTGCCTTATATTTTTTATGCGTAAATGATTCCAATGATATGGATCAACCCATGTCTTCAAATGACTGGGTTTCCTTCCTCTAGCATCGCTTGTGATCCTACATGTGTGAAATGGGGAATAAGAGGGCCTTCTTTGCTATGGTTTACTATTTAAGGGTGTAAGATGTTGGTATAGATTCTGCCATCTCCATCAGACCAAATTGCACTTTTTTCCCTGTTCTGATCACCTCTAGATCTATCTTTGGACTAGGTGTCTCCTAAACTATATGTATGAGAGTTGCATGTGATCCAGGACACCTTCTGTTAATCTGCACTTTGACACTGCTTGACTATGTATCCAGTGGGTAACTACAGAATAAATGAAACTTTTAATAGGAGGTTTGGATATGGAATCTACCTTTGTTTTTTTTCTGTGTGAAGGCAGAATCTGGTGATTCTGAAGAGGAGGGACTGAACTACTCTTAAAAATATTGATTTTAGAGACCTTTGTAGGTGGTCTAAATATTACTCAGCATGATATAAGATCCCACCTGAACCTAGAAAACAGACAGAAGATAAAGTTCACCATAGTTAAAAAGTTCAAAATCTTTTTAAAAATCTGAAACTGTTGGTGTTGGCTCAGGATAAATATTAACATTCAGAACTGACAATATAATGTTGAAATTACACAGAAGAGAACGATTCAGTGCATTAGTGGAAAGTGCTACATATTCAGAGTCTTCTGCAAAGACAGCAGGAGGAAAAGAGATTGGTGCTTATTTGCCCTGCTTTCTTAGGGAGAATTGAAATGGATAGTTTGATTTCTGCAGTTGACAAAATTGTTTTGGAGGATGCTGCTGGAGGGACAATAGCAGAGCAGTAAAAGAGTGGGATACCAGTGGATAAAGTACCCAGTTAAACTGAATCACATAGCTCAGAACAACCACTACAACTGCAGCACCTGGTATCTGCCATCATCACTGCAAGCTGGTTGGCATGAAAGGACAAAAATTTCTGCAATGAATGTCCACTACTATGAATCACCACAATGTTTCAAAGCGTATTTCAGCAATAAAAAATCAACAGTGTGTTCACATCAAAAATAAGGACAAAGTCTCTAACATCTCTTTTATATAGCACAACCTGTCTGACAAGAGTGATTCAAACTAGAAAAAAAATAGCCACTAAGAAGTTCTTAAATGTTTAAGGTGTAAATAGAAACAGTCAATTCAAAAGATAAAAATGAGTGAAAAAAGTCATTCTGAATTATTACCTGTATAATGGCAATTCTGTCAGCACAAATGAAAGAAAATGTTTAAGCTTTGCTGCATGAGAATGGATTAGAGGTTTTTATAATATGAAGTTTTTTCTGTTCCTTTGCAGTACATAATACCAAATAAATGAAACTGTGTAATGAGCCAAATCTTCCACAGATTTTAGTGAGTGACTCTTATATGGTGGCAGATGGTGTAAATCAGGGAAAAATTTGGCAGTAGGTATTTACTGGAATCTGTGATATTTCCAGGGACTTATATGCATGTAACTCATGAGTTTCATGTGAAATCACAAATTTTTTCTTGCATTTGTATGAAGGCATGAACTTAATTTAGCCTCTCAGATTGATTCTGGCATTTAAGTTGTCATTAGTCTTCGTTCTGATTTAGGAGAAAATATGTGCTAACAAGTCAGTTAGAAGACAAAAACTAGTGACTTCCAGCCATTAAAATGTTTGGCAATTTAGAGAGAAATCTCCTAAGACAGGAAGCTGGCTACTGCTGCATAACAAATCATTTTCCCAGATCTTCACTTTTAGATTAACTTGAGAGGAGAGTTTGTCAAAAGGGACCCAGTCAGCACAGAGAAGCTCCCTCTGATTGTTTGGCACATGTTGGAGGAGTGAAGTCCGGGAAGCAGAACTGTAAGTACAGCTAAATACTGTGAAGCATTGTGGAGAGAAAGGCTGAGGACAACGCATGATACAGTTTTTATTTTTTCTTTGTTTATTCGGTTAATCTTTCTTTAGGAACAATTTATCACTTTTGAAAATCATCTTGCATCTTGTGACTTTATGTACTGGTTATGAGTTACCAGAGAATATTTTCTATAAATATTGCACTCTTTTTCCTTCTTCATTCACCTTAATTTTGTATTGAAATTTAGTGCTGTCACAGACAGTGCAGAATTGTTTATTCCCAGGAGAGCTCAAGTCCCTTGCAGGTTTGCTTAAACACTCTCTTTTCTAGGTGTAATATGATCCTTCCTCTTCCTGGCATGGATTGTAACCATTACCCCACATCTTCTGTATTTGTGGTGTTTTGTCTGGGGCACTTTGTAGATAAATCCTATGTTTCAAATGCAGATTCTGAAATTAGTTTAGCTCAAGAAAGAATGGGAAAAATACTGAAATATTTGTCCTATCTTCTGTTCTTTACTCTGCATTAAGGTAAAAAATGATATACCCTTGAATGTCTCATGAACTAAACTGAGGATCTTCTTCTTTTAATAAAAGTGATCAGGTATGTGACGAGAAGAGTTTATTAATAGAGTGAGTACACAATGACTTATTTCTTATTTCTCTCTTTAATATTGTATACATAAAGTGCAGATATTAGCATTCTGAACAATTTACATAGATGTAGTTTTTAGCCAGTAAATAGATATAGGCTCCTCCAGACAACAATGCATAGAGAAAAAGAAAAGATCTCAATGTGTCATCTAATGCATCATCTTGCAATCCTTTTCACTAAGTCTAATTGATAATTTCTAACTACCTGCAACATTTTATGTTCGGCTGTGTTGTGTTTTTTTTCATATTTTGCTAATTCATATTTTCAAGTTATGAAGAAATCTGTCCTTCAAGGTATCTACTGTTCATGCCCTGACACTCAAAGCTCATCATCCCCATTGAATCTAATAAACTCTGTGCTCCACCATTGTGATTGTAGATGAATCGATGGATGAGTAGAACCACACTCAAAACATACACTTCCGGGACCTGAGGTCCTTCTTAGTCTTTCCATGGTAACACAGAATGACTGATTATCTCTCTGTGTGCAGGGTCTTCTGGATAGTTTTATACCCAGGCAACAATGTTTTGTCCACTTCTTGGAAGCGTTGAAGCATCATCCAGTAAACCAAATTTGCTGTTGACAGTAGAGAGGGACAGCAAGATTCCTAAGACCCCAGTAAAGACTTTTAAATTTAGTAGGGAAAATGCCATCCTCTGTAACCACAGCATAATCATGGTGCACATGAGTGTTTAAAAATGATTAGTGACAACTGAGAGATGAAGGCAGTTTGAGGGCAAAAACAATGAGGTGGTTTGACAGCAAACAGTGTTTTGTTGCTTGCTGTATCTGGACCATGCTTCAGACAGGTCAATACACCACAAACAACTGATGTATTTACAGAATGAATAGGTCTGGCCACATATTCCTGACAAAGAGAAGCAAGAAGTGTTTCTGATATTGTGTATTATTAGGGATAAAATTTATTTTACTCAGTGTGTCTTGTAAAAACAAAGGAAATAAACTATCCTGAAAATAAAATGTGATGAAGGATTACCAGTGATAGATTCTGGACAAACTAATTTAAAGCCTACAACTTAAGTATTTGGTCTGAAAAGTAGGAAATGGAGACAAGCTAATGGCTTTCTGGAAAATCTGGATAACTTGAGTTTTCAGGCATGGAAGCCTTGACTTTATACTGCCTCTTCTGATGAGATAAACTAGGATTGGCTGCATGTTAACACCACCAAGTAATTTCTCTCTATTCTGATGCTGGTTGTATATAAGCTGTACGTCAACTACATCTTGTCAGGCAGGCCCTTCTTACTCTTTGTATTCCCTAAATGGAGGGCTGAGGGTTTACCTTCTTCCATGAAGTCTGAGGAGCTAAGGATTGCTGAGATCCCTCCTAGGTGCCTCAGGGGAGGAGATGTTGTGGAAGCACACTATGGACAAAGGTATCGCAGAATGTCAGTGGTCCTGCTGGTGTGGCTGTGATTATTACTGGATGTAAGAGAACTTTAAAAGTTTCAGGGGCTGCTCTAAATTATGCTGAGAGTTGAACAGTTTCTAACTTTATGGACAGGAGGGATGGAATACAGCCCCACATTGTTTTTAAAGGATTAGATGTTTCTGTCATATTACAGCATTGCTTTCAGAAAGGATTGATTGCCTTTAGTGTACTGGTCTAATTTTTGCAGACCTTTTTCAGTTGCTGTATCTTCTATCTGGTTCATATAAAGGAGTGAGAAATAGAAAAAAAAAGTTTAATTTGGACTTTTTCGTGTTCCTGATGCAAATTCAGAATCAGCAAAAAATGTTGAGGTTTCCAAGACACCACCACACTGAGCAGAAGATTCTTCTCACTCTTCTTCTGTTGTCTTTTAAGAGGAAGGAAGAGACAGGCAGAGCCATACAACATGTATACGTAGCACCTGCTTGTGGGTCTGAGTCCCTTTATTTATGAAGGTCATCCCTCATGTCCAGGTCTCTTGGAAATATCATTAGAGATATTTTTTCCTGACAAATATGCTTTAGGGGGTGAATCAAATATTATTGAGCTGTCACTGCCTACAGGTAGTTTGGGAGACCTCTCCTCCCAGGGTAGTACTTTTGCCTTTGGATATTTTAATAGGTTCTTGTATTAGAATCTAACTCAGGTCTGTAGTTACAGAAACAGCAAATTGAAGTTTCAGTTCTCTTAGCAAACTGGACAATTTTGCCAGCTTCCTTCTGTTGGGAAGTTTACAGTACCTATTTAATTATTAAGCGATCAAGAGAAAACTGACTTCCCTGAGAGTGTCAGAAGAATTCTCATGTAGGAAAAATGGAGAATGTGAAAGGCGAGGGAGCAAGATGGAAACTTCCCATATGCTTTCGTATCAGATGTTTTGTACCAAATCTACGTGTATAACAGCTGGGCATTGACACTCTGAGGTTTGGGGATTTGGCCCTGGCCTGGTGGAAGAGTGTTCTGGACAGAGTCTTTGATGGAAGGCATGAAATGGGTCACTCATTGCAGTTTTGCTGTGGATTCTTATCAATGTCTTTTCCTTTGTTCAGCTCTGGGCACCTGTGTCCCTCTGCGACAGCTGAATCATGTGCATGTTTGACAGACATAAGGGGGGTGAAGATTTTTAACTTGGTAGGTCCTTTGAAGTGCTGAATGTCTGCAAAACTGCTGTCAGAAAGTGCCAGATCTCCTTATGAATAAATAGATAGTCAGTCACTATGTTTCCTGTCCCAGATTACCTCTCATGACTCTCCGGCTTCAAGTATCTCATGAAAAAGCTGTTTTTACTATGCATACATTTATTCAGTCTTCCTGGATGCCTCCTAAAGATTCAACTAATAAATGGCTCATTCTTCTCTCTCCAAAGAGCTTTTATAAATCTGTTTTCCTCTTGCAAGCTTAAAACTCCAGGGGCTGAGACTTCCTGCAGAGATCTGTATGTGAGCTTTCTCACACTGCCAGCCTTAGCCCTCACTGCAGGAGTTAAATGCTGGTGTTGGGTTTATTAGCACAGGCACAACTGAATCCCCTCAATTCCAGCCAATTCAGGACTCGATCTGAACCTTAGGGTTTCTGCATCTCTGTGTTCTTGTGATTTTGAGGACCACAGACATCTGAACTTTTACAGTTCTGTAAAAAAACTCAAAACCTAACAGGTATCATTAGTTAAAACCACCTGTCTTTTGGACATGGGTCTTTTATACATTCATTTGCGGGGAAATCACCTTTCCTGTCTTTCTAAGTTTCTTTTTGCAGCTATCTTGCTTTCATGGAGAAAAGACCTTTCGCTTAGGGATTTCAGCCCATAACAGAGTTTGAAACCGAGACAGTGGAAACAGTAGCATTTATTCCTTTGGAACTTGCGTGCCTAATTTCTGTACAATAGTTGACTGCAATATACTGTGGAACAACATCAATCACAAATCCTTCTAGAGAAGCTGATCACCTTCATAAACATCTATACAATTTCTATTTTTCTCAAAGTTAGAAATTTAGCCAGAACCTCTCAAAAAGGAAATTTGAAGGTGACAAATAATAGGTTTTAAAGATACTTACTCAACAGGAGTACATATATATAAACATTGTATGTGTGTGTATATAAGTCTATAAGTGTGTATTTAGGGAAGTTTTATTACATATATATATATATGTATACACACACAGACTTTAAAAATTAGATAAAAGTCATATTCCTATAATAATAAACAAGGTGCTACCTCTAATGGTCCAGATGAAAAGTTATCTGACTTCTCTTGTCATCTTGTCATCCCACCTTTCTTCCTGTGCTTTCAGGAAGCCCATTCAGCTATTCCCACCCAGCTTCCAAAGGTTTAGCCATATGTGTTCTTCACCTGTGGCTGATGTAGTAACTCCAGCACCGGTTTTGCACCTTTGTGACAGAAGTCCCTGTACAGCAGTTTGATGCAGGTCGTACTAGAGTATGTGCCTTTTTTATAAAAGCACCTGATTTGTAATCAAAACAAATAAAAATGTTTCTGGCCTGTTTTTACTGCATAGAGTAGGTATAAGGAAACTGTTGTTTGCCTGCTTCATTAGCCACCGCTTGCCTACTAAGTGACTATTTAAAAAAAACCTGTGCTCACCCCATGCTGTTACACAAGTGGTATGAACTCTGAATAGACAGCAGAACAGATGTTGGAAGGTCACTGTAGAGTCAAAAACGATGCACCTTTAGGTTTAACATCCATCTTCCTGATTCCCAGGAAGCTGATTCCCCCTTGATTATTAAACAAGAAATGAGCATTTGTTTTGGGCTAGGCTTTTTTTTGGTGTTCGTGCAGTGTATACCACAACAGGATGCTGGGCCTTCAAAAAGCAATGATTGATGATAGCTCCATCTCCATGCCTGTAATGGGTTTAAGCAGTAATTGCTGCATCAATGCCAGAAGATTTACAAAGGTCAGAATCAAGAATGAGAGAAGACCCCTGTCCCTGCCCCTGCCACCAGGAGAGTAATTGTTATCAGTAGCTCCAATAATGGCAAAAGTGCTGAGCTTGCTTTGTGGTTCTGCCTTAAAAACTTGATTATGTTTCTCTGGTATGAAAACCTCACTGGCAGGCTTTGCATGCTGATGACAGTCATTTTTCTTCCCACTTGATGCTGACCATTGCAGTTGTCCTTGAAACCCCCCCAGCCCCCTCAAATTCATTATAGTTTCAGCTCTTGCTGAACAACAAAAGAGGCTCAGTGATATGCCTCCTCTGATATTCCAGCAGTGGTGGATGACAGAAAGTGATGCCATAGGAGAACAACTGTCCATGGTTAGACCATACTCTGGCATCCTGAAGAGGCAGAGAGACTGTGTGGGTTTGGAGAGAAGGATGCTTGAAGACATTTTGTAGGCGTGGAAGTGGTTGTCAGGGATGCTGGCAGTGCTACAACACTTCTCAGTCGAGTCTTGGGCTCTGCCACAGGTGTTTTGACCAGCATTGGTTGGTTAACAATGAAATGGCCTTGTACAGGGAATAGGTTAGATGCTGAGAGCGATAAGGAAAATGCTGATACTTCTGCCCTTCTTCATGTTTGTGGCTTGCCATGCAGCCCTGGTGCCACTGTGAACTTCATCATCTCTGTTCCTGGCAGCACAAAGGTTTTATATGGGTGGAAAAATGTCCTCCCTCCTTGTCATTGACTTTGGTATATGTAGGAAAGATTATCTTAGAACGCCTCTGGAATGGGCTCGAACCTTTTCCTCACTTCCATGGGTGTCAAGGCAATATAACTTTAATGTTTCCTGAAAGCCACTGCTGCCTTCTGAGGGTGAGGCTGGATAATCAAGCCAATGTGATTAAATATGCACTAATTTATCAATTTTGTTGGTTAAAACACACACCTCTTAGTTATGAAGTTTAAACTAGGTAAAAATGAATTCAAGTATGAACAATATATTCTGCTGAGTCTGCTTCAGTCTAACTTGTATCCTTAAAAAAATATTGCAAATATTTTTGTTTGTGCAAGATTTCAAGAGACTGAAGAAGCATAAAGGGATTCCCCTATGCCAGCCTCAGGCCTAGAAGACCCACAGGCCAGCTCAGAATGTGGAGGAGACCTGTGGGCACTGTAGAATCAAGCAGAGAACAGCTGTGGGCTTTAGAGAAGACAGACAGCTGGAGGGAGGTTTCCTTTCATGAAAAACAAATCTCAAGAAGCTCTTGATTTCTTCTAATTAAATAAATCTGAAGTTATTCCCTGACTCACTGGAGTTTAATCTCTTTTTCAGCCTTCTTTCTAAAAGTCGACAGAATTACAGATGGGTGGCTGCTCACTGAAACACGATGATGTTTCCACCCTCAAGGTAAAGTGGGGTTTGTCTGGATGCACATCCACTCGCTGGCTGTATTATACAAGTTGTCCTAGTGTAACTAAGGCAATTGGGTTACACAGTGCATATCCTTGGACAATCAAACCACTTTAAAACTATGTTTGCATCAACTCGAAAAGGTTACTTTCAGCTCACTGGGTAAGACTGTGGCTTTAACTACTGTGAGTAACTCTCTATTAGATGTTCACATCCTTATAACTAGGTCAAAATTACATTTACTTTGTTACTCTGCTGCAGTAACTCTTTCAGGCTGAGAAAGCCCCCCTAGTCCTTAGGATTCATCACCACTGAGATCTCAAGGCTTTGAATCAGAATCAGACAGTGCTTTACTAAGTGCTTAGACCTGAACACAAACGGGATATTTTTCTGCATTATTGCCACTCCCTCCCCTTGCTGTTTGTGCAGACCCCAGCTGAAGCTGCACTCTAAGAGAAGTGCCCACCGTTCTGCCTTGAGGGTCAAAGACAGTGAGTGCCCTTGACCCAAGCAGATGGTCACAGAATGGTTCCTGGTTTCTGGATTATGTAGACTTCAAACCTCACCACTTGTCCAGAGGAATGTCCCTCTTTTGAAGAAGTGCTGTCCCAGCAGCCATGAACTGCCATGCCAGCCCTGGAGTGATACATACAGTCTATTGAACGTAATACTTGTCAAACTTTATCTATTGGCAGATCCTTAATGCCTTTCCAATTGCAGGTTTACGGAGGTCATCATTCTATGGAAAATCTTCTCCACTGCTTTTATGTATTTTCCTGTCAGTAAGATTGAGTTCTTTGCTATTTGCTATTTTCTTTTACATACTTCTCCCCAGAAGTCCTTATATAGTACGGTATAATGATGAGACACACCACCAAAGTGACTTGGGAACTGGTACTACTCTGATGTCACACTCATCTCTGCACCATAACCTGTGTTTGCTGTTGCTCCCCTTCTCCCTTTTCCACTGCACCGGAACAAAATAGATCCATTTGGCTTAGGGAGTCACTATGGAGCCCTTTGCTGCAGGAAGGGAAATGGATCAGAAAGGGAGGGCCAGGACAAAATTACACCAGCACTGTACTGTATACCAGATTATGCCATGGGAATATCCATTACTTAGCAGAAGTAGTAGTTTAATGAAGAATGAGATAATCCCATACCCCTAGAAATGCTTCTGGGCTTTTGACAAACACATAGTAATATTATAATAGCTTTCTGTTGTAATTATCATGATACATGTTGTCTTTTTTCAGAATAAGCTATTTCTTTCTTCACAGAAAAATGATAAATGTACTAAACATAAGCTTGAATTATTTATTTTTCTGCAGGTTTTTTTTTTCCCAGTGAACTATATTTAAGTAAATAATAATGTTGGTTTTTTTCCCAGATAGTTCTTGAATTAAACCTCACATCTTTGAGCTAAGTTGAGTTAGTGTTGCTTTTTATAAGACCACTTACAAAGGGGGAATTTATCTCATCTGCCTTCGGCCACATAAAAATTACATATTTTTTCCTAAACTGGTACTTTGATCTGTCTAAATCATCAACAGAAAAAGTTAGGTACCTCCAGAACATACTGAATACAGTAAATTCACTTTACAGTAAATATTTAGGATAAATGAGGTGCACAATTTTAGAAATGGACCTATATGACACATCAACAGTTGTAAGCACATAGATGAGTGTTTTTATTAGGAATGTGTAATATCAGAGGAAGGAATTCCACTCATATTTCCAAAAGCCGTTTTTCGTCCACCAGTGCTCAATTCACTCAGGTTATGATTTCAGAACATGTGCAGCCTCATAGATTTTGCTAGAGTGGCTCCAAACAATATCAGCATTGTAAACCAAACCTAAGTCAACATCCAAGGCATTTCTTTTGTTTTTAACTCCAGCTTGGAACTGACTTCACATTTAACCAGATAAAGCATGCAAAACTCATGAAGTTTCTGTTCACCACCTCCAAGTAGCTCTACAGTATAGTCAGAATGGAGAATAATTTCAAATCTATTGACAGAGAAGGCATCAACTTTATGCAGTCTTTTATCAAGAGAAATATACATTTTCTTCATTATACTTAATAGTTACTGAGCTCTGCTCCACATCTCCATGCAAAGTTTTATAATAACAGGGTTGCCATTTCTTCATTGATTTCACAACTTATTTCCTCTTTTTACTTAGCTCTTGAACTGCCTTTTATATTTCATTTCCATTTTTTGAGCTTTCTTTTCAAGCCCTAAAACATGCATTTTCCCCCTGAAACGCATTTTGCCTTCTGTACATATCATCCTCTTTTCACACAGAGAAATGAATGGAAGATGCATTCACCAGTCTCTTGATGCCATTTTGCATATATCTGCAAGTGTTTGAGGATATTAATTTCAGATTTTTGCAAACAAGTAAGTGTGCCAGGACAGATTAGTACGAAATGTTTTTCTTGTACACTTTACCCTTGTCTTTAGTTCTGTTTTCACTTGCAGACCTGGCATGGCAGTAAAATAGACCTTTAAACTAGCTCTGTATGCATGTTATTTTTAACCCATTTATTTAATTTTTTTCTTGTGTTTCCATTTATTTCATGGTTCTTAGTGAGTCCTATGGACCAATTCACCTTTATTTCTTCTGATTCTTTAACTTTTTATATTTTTTCCTTCTATTATTGTAAAGCATAAGGGAAGACCAGCTCTCTGAAACAAAACTGTGTCAACCAAAACTCCTTCTGCTGTGCTTCATATGTTTGTTTTGCTTCCAAAATTTAGAAGTATTATATGGTAGTATTAGTATTATTATAATTATGATTATTTTACAAAGCAGTAACCCTTCAGCAAAATAGTGCTAACACTTTATATCAGATACAAAGGTAGATTTTTCTCATCTCAGAATAATCTAATTTTTCTGTGGTGTACATATAAGTTACCGTACATATAAGCTACCGAGATGGGATGAGTATCAAACAAAACATTACTTATTTCTGCTTTTTCAAAATGTGTCTTCAAATGCTGATTTGTTTAAACAGCTTATAATGTCATTAACAATGGTGAACTAAAATTGAAAAGAGATAACAACATCACTAATATAAAAAATATAGGAAAACTTAATTTCTCGGTTCATGCCCAGTTTTTTGACAGATATATTTATCAAATGAAGGTTGAGAGGTTGGTAACAGCTTTAAGAAATAATGAGAAAATAGAAATAAGATATTTATCTTATCAGAGTTTAGTTAGAGGAAGAGGGGTGTAGGCCAGGATGTGAAATTGGAGGTGCAGAATGTCAGAGAGTGATAAGGGCTATGGATCACATGCATTTACATGTCATCAGTCTTGTCATACATGAGGCTTGTACCACGACTGACAAGGGAGGAAGTATTAATATGTAAGGATCAAGAATCTGGAGTCAATGGAATTTGATCTTGCCACTCACCAAAGGTACAGAATTGAAATATTTAAATGATGTAAGAGTGAAGCGTAACCAAATGGATTTGAAGAAACGTAGGAACCTTGTCTTCTCCTCTTCCCCTTCACTCTAAATATTTATTATTCTTCTGTATGTCCTTGCCCCGTTCATCAGACAGTCTCACCTAGATTGTGAACAGGATTGTTGTCTTTATGCCTTTCACATGCTTTATACCCATTATATGTTTTGGCCTGTTTTGCTGAAACATTTTAAGTTCTCTTTCTTTCTGGTTTTCCTGGATACATGAAAGAGAAGCTTTTCTAGCTGTTACTGCTCTTAACACATGCTTGAAAGTGGATTTGGGACAGAGGCTGAGGCACTCTAGAGGATTATTTGAGGCAGGGGTTTACAAGATCTATTTCTTCCCCACTATTTTATTCCTGTAATGGGAGCAGTAATCCACAGGAAGTGGGTGTGATGTCTAGTAGGGAACTTGCTGCAGCCTCTAGTCAATTTTTTGCCATGAGTCTTCAAAGAAGGTGGGCCATGATGTTACCTAGCCTGTGATGTTTTTCCACTTTCCTCTGTTTCTTCTATAATCCCATTCTAGTCAATACTATGGGCTACAATTGTGAAACTTTTGTTTGCTTTCTGCATATCCGAATCTTGTTTATTTTTTATCCATATTATCCATTTAATGAAGTGTTTTCTGAATACAAGAACCAGCATAAAAGTGAGCATCTGCGGGAAGAAAGAGATTGGAGGAGGAACTCAGTGCTCAGCCTGCAATATGCAGGTTAGCCTCATATCTGTAGATTTTCTTGAAAGCAATAGCCAGTTTAGTTTTACATGCATTATCATGCAAAATTATAAACATGTTCAGCTATTGCACAGCACTATGGCCTTGCTTGGATTTTTGTGATGGTTCCCCAGACCTTTATCTGTGTATCTTGGCTAAACAAGCCCAAAGCCTTGTATATCATATGTGCTCTGCAGTACCCCACCTCCAAATCTGTTCTCGAAAAGTGGTTTTGCACATTTCAAACCCCTGTTTTAAACAGATCCTCTCTGCAGTGCATCAGAGAAATGGGGGTGTGCGTGGCTTTGTGCTACATGATGTAATCCATCATGCCATGAGGAACAGAAATCTCTATCCAGATAGGAACATTTAGACTTCTAAATGCAGAAAGTTAAGAGAAAACTCACATTGCTTTACCTTCTTTCATATTTGTGGTTCCTCATCTTGCCACTGCTCATTTGTAAAATGAATTTTTTACAAATATTTACCATTTATAATGCTACCAAAGAATGTCAGAAGACAACTCAAGGATTGAGTTGTCAATTAAAGAAACATGGAAAGGAATAACAAGCCTTTCCTTTACCCTGACATCTTATCTGCGAGTCCACATCTTGCTTTTCTGTGCTTCTGTTTCCTTATTTGAAAAGTAAAGCTACCACACAGTACATAGTGATTGCAAGAATAATGACATGAAGTAAGATACATACACAAGAAACTTCTCCCAAATTAGGTCCACAATAGTCAGGAAAGGTAAGGGGACAAGGTAAGTAAGAAAGAAGTACTTTTTTTTGTTTCTGGATAAAATTTCAGAAGTTTTAGGCATACAAAGACTGCAGTAATCAAGACACTGGGAACACCAAAGAGTGACAGTGTCACTGCTTCGGTTGCAGTGGGTGTAGGGTAGGGCACTGATATACTAATGTTTTTAACACAAAGTTTGAAAGTAGCAGCAGTTCACACAATTAAGCCGGTGACTCAGTGAATTGCATCTTTTAAAATTTCCTCAGCGCTGACACATCATGGAGTGACTTTATGTCCCACTGTTTTCACATCCTTGTTGATATCTGGAATTAGCCAAGCATCTGTTACTCCAATGAAATCAGAAATCTGTTTTGATATGGTTGTTTTCAATACTGCAGTGTGATCTGATTATTCTTTTACTGAAAAAAAGGGAACACGTTCAATTATATTTCTTTTTTCTTTTTTACAAAGGAAAATTATTTGTTCCATTATACTGTTTTTATTACCGTTCAATTAGATTTACCTACCAGTAGCTTCTGTCAAAGCTTCTCCTTATCTGATTTAGTATCTTTTAGATGAAAAATTGTTAAACTGAGAAAGGAATTAATCTGAAATATATATCCATGCTCTCACTGTACACTGCTGGGGTAATAGTAATGTTAAGGATTTATTTTCCATAAAACATTACATTTTTCTGACCACCCAGCCCTAATGAATCCTTGAAATCTCCACTTTTTAATTATATTCTTTGACAGGATGACTTCTTTTCATGGTCCAGCATGGCTTTCTGCTTCTAACTTCCAGTTCATACTTAAAATAAAGGATCAAAATATTGTTGTGAGCTTTATGCATATAAATTTGGAGCAGTGGCACAGCTCCAAATTTACTCTCTGTAATGAGAGGGTACTTTCTGAACATGCATAGAGCTCTTCTATCTTTGTAGGAGTCAAGGGAAGGATGCTACACTTGTAATGCATTAATGTGAATCATGATATTGGTAAACATTCATATCTTCTGATAAAGTGGTTTGCATTTTTCATTAGTAATGAATGTGAAATGACTCACATCTTCAAGGGAATCAAAACAGTGCATTTTGATCTTGAACATCAAGGGAGATACACCTTCTCCAACCTTCTGTATGGCCCAACACCTTCAAGTAATATTGAAGAAGTTCTGAGACATATTGACCCAAATAAGTACTCCTGGGTCATCTGTTTTGACTCTGATGTTCCCTGACAAAAGGTAACATAAATTATTTTTATAGGTTACATATGACATATATTCATTGTTTCCCTGTAGCTGAGATTACAATTAGATCTTTAAACTCCATGCCAACAGCCAGTTAATGAAGTTAGTCCATTCCACTTGCTTATCTAATTGCAGCTTGCAGCCCTGTCACAGAAGACCTGTCAGAGTCCAAAATGTAAATCTGTTACTAGAACCATTTATGATGTAATTTTGAATTTTCTGCAAAATACTGTACCACTGAGTAGATAATATGCAAAAAGCTCCCCTAATATAGACGTGTGCCAAGCTGTTAAATTCTGCAGTGATATTCGTGTTCATTGATGTTATACAACCACTCCTGTTCATCCATTTTCTCCTAAAATGCATTTTGGATGTCCTGTCCTCAGCTAATAGGGAATTACTTGGATCTAGGGAGACTATTTTAAAAGCCGGATCTTCTGATTTACTGGGTATATTGCACAGTAGGGCCTCTAACTCTTACAGCGATATTACATTTCTAGTCACTTTGTAAGTCACAAGAAGAAAATTTTTGAGAGAAGCTGCACAAAACTGTCAGCAGCAATGCTAATTGCTGCATACTACAGAGATCAAATGGAGGCTTTTTTCATCTATCCTCACAAGTTAGGGATACATTTTTTTTCTTTTGGGAATTATTGCCATTCACATAAGATACCCTAGAGACCTCTGTGAGTGAAGGTGGAAAGAGGGATTTAATCAAACTATAGATTACTTACTTAATATATTTACTTATTTATAATGCATGATTTGAAAGTATTTTTCTGATGATCATAGTTAATTTTAAAGCATGTAGTTGTTTATTAGAGAATACATGCAAAAGCCTTATTAGGAATTAATTTGAGCTACCCATGATTATATCCCTGGCCTCAATTTTACTTACAAACTTCTGGGAGTTTCTCTCTCCTGCAGAGCTTCAGAGATTTCTTCAGCCTAGTCTGGAAATTCTTCCTTGTTACTGCCCACAAAATTTAATGGATTTTATTGCCTCATTTGCTTCCTTCCAGTGCTTTCTCTGCTAAAAGAACGTGACATATGCCTCTCTGTATAATCTAATAAGTAAATCCAGTGTATGTCATTCCTCTCTCTGGACTGGTTCTCATGTTGTCTGAATCATACTTGGATCTCTTGGTGGTTTACAGCATTCTCACAGCACAGTCAGGTGTCACCATAAACTCAGATGGGAATGAAAATATAATAATTAAATTAAATATTGCCATTGTCTGGTTAAAGTGCGAGGCATATTTAATTATCATGAAATTGTCCATACTTAATTCAGTGTATTATTTAGTGCAAAGTTCAGCACAGATTACTTCCAACAGTGTTATACTTCCGATGTTACATCTCACAGGAAGGAGAAGAGAAAGCAAGCATTGGATAGACAGTGGTGACTTTGCTCAATACACATACTACAGCCCCAGGGGTGAGTATCTACACACTGTGGGAGAGGTGTTCACAACCACCCTTTGGCCTTTAATCCTCTAATGGGGGAGGAATTATCTGCAGAACTGTAAATAACTGTTGGGGATCAAATTGTATATATTGCTATTTTTCAAGTGAGTATTGTCAAACATTTACTGATTAGCCAAAATATTTGTCCTCAAAATGTGTAATTTATTGACGCCGTTTAATAGATTTACTTATTTTTTTCATAGTACAGCAGCACAAGCTTCTCAACATTTTTATTTCACAAAATGTCGTAATAAACTCACATTGACACAATCTAAAAGGTCATGCTGAAAAACGCATAATCTTTGATGGGGATCTAGCCATAAATAGTCTGATTATGGGAGGTTGTGAAAAACTGCTGCTATAGGGAAAAAAAATTGCAAGTTTTCTGGGATCTACTTCTGTGCTTGCTCCAGAAACACGTTTTCTCAAACCTGGTTAAAAAATATAAAAATATTTTTTAGCAGTGGGGCACTGTCTAGAAACCAAGTCAGTGAAACATCAATCCTGGTACTGTTCTGAATACGAAGCAAAACATGACAGGCATATTTGAAAGTCATATACCATGTTTTTGATTTGCAGGACTGAAGGAGAGGCTACAAATCATAGAAAACAAGAATCCAGTTATTCTGAAAGGATAGAAGGGAATTATAGACATAGATCAGACTTTCCTGGTCCTTTGATTCTGTGTGTCTGTATTATCTTGGTGGGAAATGAGTTTCCACTTTAGGTGACAAAGGCTTGGAGGAAAGGCCACACTCATGTCCAGGTCCCAGGAAAAAAGGGTTGCGGAAGGCTGTTAATTGTTCTGCACTGTAGGACAAATTCACTTGGGACTTTTCATGTGGGTCAAAGTCACTGGAAAGGTATGGCAAAAATAGCCTCAAGTATCCAAGCAGATGCACAGGATTAAAGACTCTAGAATTTTGGACAGTCCATGTCAAAACCAATACTGCTGCTTACTTTTTATAATTCCTTGGGTTGCTTATTCTTTCACTTCACCACTGAGCATAATGCAGGTAATAGTCAGTCTTTCTCTGCTCTTTCCGGCATAGTCCTTCTCCCCTTTTACCATCCAATTTGTTCACCACTCAGGTGAATGGAGCACAAAGATGGCAGAATCACCCAGCTGGGCAGATGTGGAGCACATGCTTGTGTGCACACATGTGGGGGTGTGTTCATACCAGCCCGCTTATGGCTCTTGCTTCATGCATGTGCACTTGTAGGCATAAAGAGCACTCCGTGCTCATTTCTTGTAGCCTGGGGGAAGGTTCTCATGGCTGTGCCAGGTATAAGGCAACTGTGGGCCATTTGAATGTTGCTTACATTGGCCGTGGACTGCTGCTTGCCGAAGTTTGATTTCTAATATGGAGGAAGAATAAATTGAAGTGAAGAAAGAATTGGGAGCAACCACTTGTCCTATACCATCAGAACATAGTCTCTTCCTGTTCTATGTGATTGGATGCCCTGGCCCAGTGTTTTCCAACAGTCTAAAAGGAAACATCTGACATAAAATACCTTTCTTCTGTTCTAAAGGCTCAGTTTGGAGCTGAAAAAATGACCTGTATGGATCCTGAATGTCTTTAGATGATGTCCCAAAGACATAAGATAGAAATAATAGTGCATTGTGTTTAAAACTTTAGGATAGGTTTCAAGAAAACTAGATATAGTTTCTTTATAGGTCTGGACAAATACCTCATGTCTGCTGTCTGTACACTGAGGGTAAAGCTGTTGTAATTCATGTCAAAATCCTTACAAGGATAAATCCATAAAGTCTCAGGATGCACTGACATATATCGCCAGGGGGACTATATTGATAGATAAAAGCCACTATGCTGTCAACAAATGTCTTACTGGTACATACAAAAATTGATGAGCTTTTCTTACTCTGTTGGGTGTCCTGGAAACCAGGAGAATTGTGACCCATCCCTGTCAGTTATTTTAATTGTGAGATGGATTTTCTAAGTGCAAAATTCTAGCCTGGAGTGCTAATAACTGCCTTAAATAAATAGCAGGATTTGTTTTATGAATTGGAATAAGTGGATGTTTTCCTTGCCTAGCAAATTATGAGCCACTATGTTTATTATTGGAAGGAAACGGACCAGGAAATAGTTAGGATGGTTAATGAGCTACAGATTATTATTTGTGAAGAATTCCAGACATGTTCTGTGAACCAGTCCTGCATAAGGTCTGAAACTGAAGTATCTGGTTCATCTTCTGAAGTCCAGCAAACTCTTTTGTCTTTTTCCAGATAATACGTGCAAGAAAAAGATACGCGGGTGGTATATATATTTTTTTCTTCTTTTCTATTTGTAGTGTCAGCCAAGATATAAACTCTCTAATCAGACATCATGTTGCATCACAGTGTCTAGCAATGAAGCTGACAAAATATCTAATAAAGATGAAGTGATGTGCCAGGTTTGACATGTTCAATGGCTGCTTTATTAAAGTCTCACATTAGAGAAAACGATCAAAGGAAGGTCAGCAAAACCATTTGGATTTACTAAGCCATATAATGAATTTCCATAAGATACTCAGGAAATACTGTGAAAAAATGTTACACATTTTGTGTTTGGGTGCCTTTACAAACCCTTGAAGAGTATACCTCCAGATGTGGGAAGTGGCTTTTCCTGTCACCTGTAGGAGGAGCAGGGCGAAACAGAAAGTCTGTTTGGTGGCATGCAATAGAATGGAAATATCATTTCCTGTGACTGGAGTGTCACTGGAGTCAGTCTAGACGAGGCTGTCTGATTTGACAGCTTGTAGATCTGAGCATACGGCAGTCCCACATAACCAAGATGAACTGCCTGGCAGTGAATGTAATTATTGCTAACCAACGTGCTTGCCACAGCTGGGTGCTCCCAGCTGTATGTGCTGGATCCAGCTTGTGGCTCTTCAGTACTTGCTTGCTGAGCAGGGTTATGTGGTTAGAGACAGTGACATATTTTATACTTTCTGCTTGACCACTTTGCAAATTAGGCTGAAACTTCCTACCTCTAATTACTCTTAATAATAAAGATGTACCTTTACCCAGAAAATGCAAATGCTCAAATTGTGCTGGTAGTAAAAGCAGAGTAAAATGGCTTTCCAAAACAGCTTCTTAAATAACCACACCTTTCACTCACAAACTCACAAAGACAGACTAGACAAAGGATATGCTCAAGATCTTCCTTGCTTGATGGCCTGTGAGTTACTGAATTTCCTCTTGCAGTTACCCTGAGTGCAAATTTTCAGGCAAAATCTCTGTCTTAATTGTTGTCAGCTTTATGAGAGACATTCTGTCTTTGATAACTCTGTCCAGGATCATAATATACCTTCTTTAGCTCAGGCTCCTTCCATGTTTGGTCCATCATAGCACAGCGACCTGCAAAACTGTGCCCTCCTTCCTATCCACACCATTTATTCTTTCTTACATCTGTTCTGCTGCTTGCATCTACTCTCCTTTATTAACTGTTGCCCTGGTTTTCTCAGCCTTCTGATAGTTTGCATATTTGGAGTCACAATTCTCACAAACTTTATGTAAATAATAGCCAGTGTTTACTTAACTGTTCTTTTTTGTTTTCATTCCTGTACTATGAAAGAACTTTTGATGAACATCTTTTTTGTCCAGTGGGATTGGAGAAGAAGTGACACCATTCCTCCAATCCCTCGTCAAACTGAGAAATGTATAAATATCAGGCCAAAATAAAGTTCCTCCCTCTTCTTGCCCATCTCAACTCTGCGTGAGTCCATTTATATTGTGTCCTATAGCCACAATTAACGACACTTGGTTGAACTCCAGTGTTTGATCGTCAACAACTTCTTCTGAGTTAGGAGTTTAAAGGAGAAGTTGGAAGGCAATTTCATTAACAAAATGGAGTTTGTGATTTGGTTCAGAGAGATAGAAAAGCATTCATCCTGCCAGCTTTAGACATCTACAGAGTAGATACCCACATCTGAGTGTGTTGTTTACAATCCCTGTGTAGTCAGTGGAGGAAAACTAGCACTTCACAGACAGAAGCCATCTTATTTAAAGCCAGATATTTGAAGCAGGTGAAGGAACTTCCTCATTCTCTCTACTTGCTGTGGCTGGACCTGGTGACCCATGAGGAGTCAGGTGAGATAAATCCCTATTAATATGTACACCAAATGGACATGTCTGCTTTACTACGCTGCTATACAAAATGCTCAGAAGTCTGAGCAGAATCTGCTGCACTGAGGTGACTCATTCTGCCTCAGTAGAAACAGCACTGAGAAAATGCCTTTGGGAGTCCCTCACAGCTGCTGACTCCTGAGAGCTGCAGGGTTTGTGCTTGGCTCAGTAGGAGGACTTCCTCCCCACACCTATGTCATCAGGCCCTTGGGAATCCCAGTGCTTGTTTGTCAGGAAAGGGAAACTCAGTCTTCTACAGGATCCCCATTTCAAATGCTTTGACCCTATGGGAAAACATAAATACATGGACCTCTTCTCACTACCTTGCTTTTCCCCCAAAACTTCATTTTTCTCTTCACAGACCTCATGTAAGATTTGCTATAGGCAACTGTTTCTAATGAATGTCCTCTGGCTATATGAGGGCAGATAAAGCTGTGACAAGGATGAGGAGGCAGCACTGTGGTCAATCAGGAGTATTTGTTCTGCACAGAGGTACTTCTCCCTGCACTCTGCCAGGGAATCTATCCCTGGGCTATACTGTAAATTATAATAAATATGTCTTGTCCCATAGAGAATAGAAATAGCTTTTTTGTTTACAGTAAATATCTGTAGGCAGTTGAGTTGGACTGTAGCCTACTTTACATAGGGGAAAAATAAACCACAACAGAATCATTGTGGGAATGGCCAAATTTGAATCGTTATTAGGAATGTCAGACAACAATCTGTACTAATCATGTCCCAAATCTCCTCAAATGCTCAAGCTGAAATTTGTTTTTAGTCAGTACTGCTCTCTATCTCCATTGCAGACACAGTCATAAACAAACAAAATTGTATTTGCAGCAGTGAGAAGAGACTTCTGTGTCCCTTCTACACACACTATGACCTGTATAAAATTTCATTCTTTTTCTCTCTCTGAAACAGCCCTTTTCCTAACCCCTGTGGCTTATCTATTCCTTAAACATTAGCCTATTTTTCTCCAAGAGGAGTTTGAAATGTATTATCAGTTTCAACAGTGTTCAGAGACCAGATAAGATAAGCAAAAATGTATGAAAATATTATCTAGCAGTCCTATTAGGAACAGCATTGAGAAGAAGAAAAATCATGGCACAGACTTAATGTCCTGCAGCTTCAAAGGGACGTAGTCGGGCAGCTACACCAGAAATCAATGCACTGGTAATATCCCCTCGAGTTTCCCCTGTACAGCTCATGCCCTTCCAAATGCTTTACACAGAGACATTCTCTTTGCTTCTGCAGGGCAAAGATTATCTAGAGCTTGCTGGACACTGTTGGTTTCATGGCCATGGGGACACTGTGGCAGCAGACAGTCTGCTGCATTAGAGGAAGCTTTCATTATTGAATGCTAAAAGAAAGAAAAAAAAAAGGTATGAAATAGACAGGTCAGTCTTCCTCAGGGTAAAATATCCTCCTTTCAAGCTGTTCAACAGATAGGAGTGAGTCAGTCACCTTGTATACGGTCATTAGGAGCATCTACCCACTTCATGCTCTGCTGGGAGACTGTAATAAGCTTCGTCTGTCAGATCTTCTCACCCCACCTGTTAGCTTAAACACTCTGCTGTGTGGAGGCCTGTTTCCTCACTCTGCAGAAAGCTTTTAGCCTGCTGCTGCCTGCTTGGTGGGGTGTACAGGCCTTGCTTGCAGCCTGCCCACCTGCCAGCCCCGGTCTGCTGTGCTGCCCGGCGCATCCACCCAGCACCCCACAAAGGCTGGCAGGAGCCCCCACCCGAACAAGCAGGCGGCTGCAAGAGTACACTCGAGATCTCACCTCTTTTCTCACTTGTCTAGTGACCTCATTTCACACATCTGATTCCCTTTCTCTGGCTCTTTTTACAGTTTGTCTCTTTTGCAGCCTCTGAGTTGCTAGTCATGTTTTCCCCATCAACCATTTGAATTTGTTATAATTAAAAAAAGCGCTGCAGTTTTTTATCTTTCACGTTATCGTACTCTACCGCTATGTGCCTATTAGACAGATTTTTTTTTTTAATCTTTAGCCTTTTCATTCAGAGTTTAGATATCAGCCTCTCTATAATTATTGTTTTACCTTTGCTATCTGGAGTGCTGGTGTTCTGCTGTTAAGTTTTTTTTTCCCTAACTCTTTCTCACTTTCATCCTGTTGAAATTTTCAGTGCATTGTGACATCAAACTGTGTAATAATCACCACATTCCCAGGTTTATATCATTCAAAAAGGCATAAAGAATTTGAAAAATCAGAGTTTCATTTCAACAGGTCCTGATTTTGCTGGGGAGTGTAGCAGAGGGTGCTCAGGGTTTAAAAACAAATTAAAGAAATATTACAGTGTGGGATTTGTAAGTGAGCAAGATTAATATTTCATATGGGGCCTGAATTGTACAAATGAAGGCCGATTTCCTTTATATCCCAGACTCACTACTATCCTTCCCTAGCAAACTTGCTCTCATCTCCATTAACTTATTTTGTACAATCATTTATAATTTTTCTTTAAAAGAAGGACACCTTTCTGCCTTTTAGGATTCTTTTGGTCCTTAAAAAATAAAAATTTTCAACTGTTTTAGGTAACTAGAAGCAGCCATGAAGGGTTGCTCCCTTCCGTAATCTCTAGCTTTTTAGCATTGCAAGTAGGCAATAACTTACATCTGTGCAAAACAGTTGTCAGAAATGCTGTCTAAAAATGACAGCATTTTACACTTAATTTCCTTGGGTGAAAATATGTATCCAAGGTGACAGGAAAGGGTATAAAGAATTAGGTTTTAGGTTCAATGTTGAGCAACTCCCTAAGATTCACATCTCTTCCTCTCTTGAAGACCTATGTGAAGTTGTGCTTTTCCATCCTTACACATCTCAAACATTAAATCCTTCGGTGGATTGGAAAGAATGTGTCAAGAGATTTCAACAGTGCTGTACTGAATTTATGAACGGAAATTTCCAGCAGCTGCAAAACCTTCATTCTCATTGTAGCAGCCAGGCTTTTTGACCCTGGAGAGCTGTAATGCCATTCCCTAGAGATGAGTGGGGTGTCATCCTTGCACAAAACAAGTGAGGAGAGAGTTTAATGAAGCCATCATTCTGGGTTTGCTGCTGAAGCTGTCTAATCATGGGCAGAGCAGGCGCCACATAAAGGTTGACCAACGGGGACAGTAGTCCTGGGGAGGGACGGGAAAGATTTTCGTGATCCAGTGTGGTAATTCTGGAGAGATGAATTTTCCTCCTGTGTTTTTAACAATATGCTTTTAAACTAGGTGTGGCAGGAAATCCAAAGGGCTATGGAAAGAGTTCTGAAATGGAATTGAAAGTTCATTTGAACTACTTTAACAATACCCAGCAGAAACCTCAATTCTGCAAACCTGAGACAAAGATCAGTAATTCAGTTGATTTGCTCAGCAGTTACTGCATCAGGCAGCGTTAGAGAACGTGTCCTCATTGTTGCTTTGTGGCACCGGTAATTTATGAAGTTTATCTATGTACAAGTTGCATTAGAGGAACAGGCATCTGGTAACACTGAATGTGTTTATATGTTGTGTAATCTTTAAAATGGAGAACTTGGGGGTTTTTGGTAGCTTGTTGGCAAGTTGAGTAAGTTTTTCCATGACTCCATTTTAGAGAAAAATCTTTACGCTACTCTGAAGCATAAAGAAGAGTTTGGCAGGATGGTATCGGTCAGCTGTTGAAGGGCTGTCATATTTCTAAATTAAATATGGTTCACCAAACTAAAAGCTTTCTTGTTCAGCCTCAGATGTAACATGGGATCTCATCAGTGTTAACAAATGCCTTAAATTTACTGGTTTTCATCACTTTAACGGCATACTTTGTGCCCTGTAAACTCCATTACTCTACCAAAGATGTACTTAGTCATGCAAAGAAATATTTAAGGCAATTATATCAAATTTCCCCTCTCCAGAAGAGTAGTCATAGAAATAATTCATAGCCCTGCATGAATAGCAATATGTGGAAAGTTTGTTTAAGTTGAAGGGAAGTAAGAGAGGTTCATGCAAATAACATAAACATTCTAAAGAATGTGACATTTTAATTGAGAAATAATTAGAAGTCTTTCCATTATTTGAAAAGATTGGATTAGTAAATTTTATTAAATGTTTTTCGAAAGGTGAGTAATTAGGAGAGCTTTTTGACTGTCTGCCTTTCAGCTTAATGAACACAAAATGTGTTCACAGAGGACGAAACTAAAGTATTACAATGTTGGGGTTGGAAAAGTTAGATTTAAAAATGGATTGATTTTTGTTTAGTATTTTTCAACAAGTATTCTTGCTATTGAGGCAGTAAACTCCCTGTAGAAAAAAAAAGTTCGAACCCCAGATCTATTTCAGACTTTTTGTTTGACCTCTTTGGGTCATCTTTCCTCACAAGGAAGAGGTTAACAGTCTTTTTTTTTTTGGCCTACATCAAATTTTAGTTGTTTGTATGTATTGCACCTAGGGAAAGGTAATTCTGATCTCCATCTCATTCTCTAGATGTTACAGGAATATAAATTCTGTGTTATAAGCAATTGCTACTAAAACTGATTGCAAAACACATTTATGGATTTTGAGGATATTTTTTGTTTGTTCTAAAAGCCAAATATTTTTACTCCATCACCTTCACATTTTCATGGAGATGAAAGGTACTCTTTCTGGAAGGGAAATTATTTTTTTTTTTAAACATCTATTTTTTATACATCTGTGAAAAATGGGCAAAACAGAGACTGGATGAAATTAGATATATTTATAATTTTGGGGATAATATATAGAAGCAGATAAAATATATTCAGTAATTTTTTCCATCTTCCACAGCCTCATTCTTAACACTTCACTGCTGAAACAACTTCACATGTCAAAGAAACATCCCTTTCACCCTGCTTTGTCCTCAAGCTTCCCATCATTTTTGATGAAGGGAAAGGCCTGGCAGATGTCAAGAATACTTGCCAGGAATTTAAGAAGTTACAGTGCAAGTAAGAAAAGGAAGGGTTGTGCAAACAGAAAGTACCATAGTCAGAAAATGCCAGAGCCAGAAAGACACACTGGGAATATTTAGGAACAAAGATTATAATTCAAGATTTTTCACTGATCCTAAGAGACAAAATATTAGCACGCTTAGGAACTTTTCCTCTGCTGTTGGAGAAATAGGATTTAACTGTGGACAGAGGATTTTGAAAGGAGATATGAACAATCTGAACAAAAAATGCAAGATGTCTGCTCATTTGCTGGGGACTAAACCTATGGACAGATTTAGGCAAATTGTCAAGCACCACTGATTAGGTTTTTATTAACTTAACTTCCTTCTAATGCATCAGATATGATCAGTTACCCAGGGCTGCCTAAGTAATTACCTTACCATCTCATGCTATTCTTGACATACAGAGTTTATTGGGGCTTTTGATCTCTTTTAATAATATTTTTGAAATATGTTTTGGATAACATTTTTAGAGGGTTTATTGTATTTTTCTGTTTTGCAAGTGGCCTCTTGTGGGTGATCCCAAGGTTATTAACTTGTTCAAGGACTGTAACACCTGTTTCCAGGACTAGCAACTGAAAAAAAGCTATGACTTGTCTAAGCTATTCAGAGCTTCTGTTGACTTCCTCTGAACATAGAGAGCCTCTGTATTGGCTCTGTATGCCCAGAGGAACATGGAGCCTTCCTCACTTCTATAAAAGAAAAAAACGACCTTTCTTCATCCTGTTCTGTCACTCCCACATGAGCAGATAGATTTAACCTGCCCACCACAGGGTGCTTCAGAAATGCCATCTTTACTCATGGACTTCACTGCAAAGAATATAACTTTTAGCTGACAATTCTTTTAATTATACAACACTGGGCAATAAATTGCTTAGTGAGGGTGTGCTGAATCACAGTAAAATATTTCAGGCAACTGGCAGACAAGGTTGCTCAGTTTTATTACTGTTGTAGATGTTTATTTCTCACCCTTTTCCTTCCAGGTCAGTAAATTCTGGTAGTGGACCATTTACACTTTCTACAATCTGTGTTATCCAAGGCTATAAACTTTACAAATGAATGGGACAAACCTTGACTGCTGAGTTTTCTGGCTCTTGCTGTTACAGTACATCCATCTTACTTGCTAGCTCTCAAGAAGGCAATGTAGCATTGTCACTTCATGAGCAATATTAAAATATTCAGATTTATCCCTGTGACTGAGACTGATACCATCATGGATGCTGAGATCTGTGTTTCTCATATCTGCAGCAGCTGTGATTTCCCTGTTGTTCTGCATCTGATAGAGTTATTTACAGGATGCCAGAGTGTGCATGAGGAAATCTCAGATCAGAAAAGTTACTTTTACATTATTTTGAAAATTTTAAGTGTAATTACAAGTATAGAAGGGAATTGGTTCTCTCATTTATTTACCTCTCACTGGCAAAGCAAGTTTGGGTGACTGTACAGGTCTTAAGAAAAACTTATAATCTATTCACACAAACTTTGAACGTAAATTGCACAAAACAATCAAAATATTGCAAGAATGAACTGTATACATCACCACTTTTGTTGCAAATTTGCCACAAAGTTACATCAGTGCTTTCAAGAACTGCAAAAGAGGGGATAAATAGGAAAGCCCTTCCACAGCAAATCATTTGATAATCTGTGTGCAGAGCTGTACGGTGCTGACAGAGACAGAGGATTTCGTCTTCCACCTGCTTCAACCACCTTTTCCTGAACAGCTCTGCGGTTCTTCACTTGCACCAGTGTGTGAAATGGTTCAAATGAACAAAAGAGACTCGACTTGCTTTGAACAAATTGTTCCTTATTTGTGGAAGTCCCTTCTATTTCGTCCAATGCCTGTGTTCCATTACATGGCCAGCATGCTGAAAGCTCTCCTCTCACTCCAGGCCGGTGATGGCACACAGCAGCACACACGTGCTCGGGCTGGGGCACTGCTCTGGTCATCAGCAGGTTGCAGACTCCCGTCACACAGTGGCACTAAAATCCCTGTGTATCTATCTCACACAAAAATTTAGAGTAGTTCTCCATAAGCCACAGTTTAGATATAATTTTTTGTCCTCTATCAAGGAGTAGAAGGAAAGGGCTAAAGGAAACTACAGGCTCTTGTAGACCAATCGTTCCTGCTCTGAACTTTTACATGGGAGCTTGGCCTGTTACGTGCTTTTCTCATGTGCTCTGACAGTCACCTTTCACAAAAAGTGTCAGAAAGGAGCTCAGACAAGAAATGCCCTTGTACTGAGCATATAGCAAAATTAGGCACTGGGAAACAACAAATAAATATAACAAAGGCTGGGTTCTCAAACTTCAGGAGTTTGCTCTAGTGAAGAACAAAAATGCTGGCTAACAAATCTGTGCAAATCCACATAACCCAGGCACTGACACTTAATGCACTCAGTAATGAAGATATTACACTCTTGCAGGTTTGAACATGAGATGGGTTCCCTTCAAAACTGTGCATACATCCTACAGTCTTACAGCTTTCTGTCAATATCACTACCCATCTTTTTCTGGCTCTGATTTCAAGTTTGCCATCTCTACTTCTGCTTTCAAGCCATAGGTCAGGATTTTCAAGAAGACAGTTGAATATAGTTCAGGTTAAGTTTAAATTTAAAATGTATATCTTCATTGCAGAATTGTAATCTTACGCTGTCTTTCATGTCAAAGGAGGATGACATTTTTTCTATATATTTCAGTCCATCTAATCAGCCTTCTAGTATCCCTTTAAAGTTCATAGAGGAGAGAGGGCTCCTTCCCCGTCCAAAAAAATACATATTTGTGATAGATGCATTACCTCCCAGAGGTGCCATTCTCTCATCATTTAAAGTATGATGCTAAGTGTCTTAGACTATATGTCTAGGATAATGTCAGGTGAAATAAAAAAAACCAAAAAACCTTGAGTGTCTCAATCAAAAGGATTTAAAATCAGTAAGGAATAGTCCACGGACAGCTTAAGGTTTTGGATCATTCCCTTGGAAGAGGTCAGAAACCTGCAATGCAACTCTCATGGTCTTGGACGTAACTCAGAAGATTACAAAAGGAAAATATGCTTTCGTGGAGCATCGAGAGTAAGGTTTGTCTTTGCATCTGACCTCCCCAGCTTTATTCGCCATTTTCCATTACAGCTTATCTGACTTGCTTTACCACGGAGTTGCATTTTGTGTGTGTGTTGTTCTCAGGGCAGTTTGCTTGCCTGCTTGTTATGCCTTAGAATTCTTATAAAATCAGGTTGTTCCATCTCACAAGGCTGAGAAAATATGTTAATAGGGCCATGAATATAGCACAGAGGGAAGCATTTTATTTACTGGGGTGTTTTTGGCTACATGTTTTGTTGAGGGGCAAGGACATATCTGCATATTAGATGATGTTCCATTAGAGGATAGCAAGATGCTTTGCCATTTGTTTTTCTGAGCTGGAAACTGCTACTGTCATGTTTTATTTCTCACTATCATGTCACAGGTGGCAAACTCTTAGAGAGAAAATATATTTTTTTTTATTTGATAGTAAAGCATTTGCACAAGTGTTTCTTCATGCATGCTGAGGACACATCATGTCATTATCTGTGGATAAAAATAATAAACTTGAGAGAACAGTAATGGCATTATAGGGCAATTTATCTCCAAATACAATAATACATTTTCCATTGTCTAACTATAACCCTGCAACCATTCTGACACATTTATTACAACAGTCCTTTGACTTCCATGTAGAATGGCTATTCTTGTCTTATAGATAAGAAACTGAGAGCACAGAGAATAATAATAGCAGCAGTATAAAAATTTAGATACCTAACTTAACTAGCTAGTATCCCTAAGTTTCAGCTTTATCCGAAGGAAAAAAATGGAATTCCCCAATGCTGATTCAGAGGAACATTTTTAGCCTCTTTCTCTGAGGTATCCTTTAGGAACACTTATCTATAGACAGATTTCCAAAGGGCTGGGACACTGAGAGCAAGAAAGAAGAGATTGTTGACTCTCATCTGGTGCTCATGCATGTCTGTTTCTTCCACATGCACCAGCTTGACTGGGTTTGTTCCTCAGTGATGGGCTGCCTCAGTAACCCCATGTAGGTTAGAAAAACCCTTCAGGAGCTTCTGAGTTTCTGCTTTTGTTCCATGCCTTTCAGTTGTGTTCTCATTGGCTTCTGGCAGCAGGGCTCCAGCTGAACTGGAAGACCCCCTAATTTTTTCAAGCTGTTTTAGGGATACGTATTCTAGAAATCTGATGAGAAAGGTAAGAACTGTGCCTTATGTTTCCCTTTAAAAGATACAGATCTTAGCAGGACTTTCCTGGCATACATTATTTACTTAATTTTCTGTTCTATGACTCCGATTTGTCTTTTTTAACTTTGTAGGTATGTTTGCATATACCTTACTCTGTCTTGTACCCACCTTCCTATGGCTTACACCACCTGGAATAAGCACAAAAGGTGAGAGATGTGAATTAGAGCTCTCGTTTCCATACACAGTTTCATCCAGAAACAGCCCAGTGTGATAGGAAAAGCAGAAATGGCCTCAAATTTACAAAGAGAGGTTCAGGTTGGACATTAAAAAAATTCTTCACTGAAAGAGTGATTAAGCATTGGAACAGGCCCAGGGATGTGGTAGAGCCACCATTCCTAGAAGTGTTCAAAAATGAGTAGACATGGCATTTTGCAATATGGTTTAGTGGTGGTATTTGGTTGAAGGTTGAACTTGGTGATCTTGGATGTCTTTTCCAACCTTTGTGATTCTTTCATTTTGTATAGCAGAAATCTCTGTGCAGACAAAGCAGGTGTCATTCTTCCTTATACTTTTTTGAATTATCTATCACTCAATTTGGTAATCTCACTCTGGAGCAGTTCTTAAAGAAAATACTGTATTTAATGATAACAGACTTTTTTTATACTACATTTTGTCTCTTGACACATATTCAAAACCAGAAACATTTATAAATGAGGTTGAATTAGGAAGATCCTTATTTTTAAAAAATTGCACAAAAATCTTAGAAACTATCTGTCCAATTTGGCAAAATCTACTCTGTTGTAAATAGCATGAACAGTTTATTATACTTACTTATTAGTCTGCATTAAAGTCTTCCACCACTGAGGAGGGTGGTCCTTAAAAAGGACAGAAAACCAGTTTAGGAAAAAAGGAGATTATTTAAATTTTATTGGTTTTTAAACAGCAACAGCAGTGGTGTTTTAAGACAGAAAATAAAACAAAAGAGGAAATAGATGAAAAGAAAAGTTTATGAAGAAACAGGAGAGTAAATGTGATGGTAAGGAAGAGAAACAGCAAGAGGAAAGTCAGCTGAATAATTTTTAAGCGTTGTACTGGGTGAAACAAATTCTGCCTGAGGTTTTCTATTCTACTGAGAAAGAAAAGTAGCTATCTGTCTGAACATCGTAGAGTCAAAGAAAATACAAAGAGAGCCCTTACAGGTATAGATCATGCTAGCAAGATGCAGCTAAGACTGAGAGGAGTACAAATTCCTCTCTCGCAAAGAGGAATAAGGTGACAAGCAGCAGAGCAGATACTCTTCTGAAAGTAAAGAAACATCATATCTATCAGAATATTGAGGAAACAGCATGACGCTGAGAAAAAGAACCTTTAAGTCCTCTTCTTTGTAAGAGTCCTCTTATCCCTAACCTCAGTTGTACAACCTGTGTTTTCTGACCTTATTTTTCTGATTGTGTTTAAGAGGAAAGGCAGGAAGGAAGTGGACTGAGACATTCTGCAACTACATGAAAAACTGAGTTCAGAATGGTTTCACACAAGGAAATCTAGAGAGTATATCAAATTGTATCACATTGTGTTGGCAGATAACCAAAGCCGGACTCAAGAAGGGCTACAAAATTCTTTAGAAGATGTTGGCTTTAGTTGTTGAAAGATCAAAGGTCTAACAATTAATGGCATTGTAACTCCTCAGAATTGAGCAGATCTTTCAAATTAGCTATAAGAACGCTAACATTTTTTGTCATCCTGCAGGAAAGGATTATTCCTTCTGTCTCCATGAAGATACCAAGTATCTAATAGGATGGAGTCAGAGTAGCATCAGATGGAAATTTAAAGCTGTGATCAGGTGATTTCATGCTTTTTTTTCTATCACTGAACACCAGAGAAATATTCGAGATAAATACTTTCTTCTTTGCAGAGATATTTAGAACCAAATTGGTAAACTGGTTGGTAAAACTGTGAAGAATTCATTGGTATAATTGGTGGCAGGCTGGCCTGTAGATGTGTCCTGTCTTGTCTATAAGAAGATGCTGTAAGCTCATCCCCGGGTTCACAGGGTTTTATGATTGACATAAACTTGCATGGCCAATGTAGCATGCACTGCACGTAACGAGACTCAGTGAGTCCTGTGGTCATTCTGTAACAGAATGGTTTTCTAGTCACAAGAATTTTGCTTCATAAGCTGAATTCAACAGAGATTGAATTTTAAACACCTTTAAGAGCTAACATTGACAAAGGTAGAGCAGGGACTCCAAAGTCTCTGAATTCACCCATTTCCTTGACTAATTAATACATACAACACTTAGTTAACCTGCTTTCGTATGAATAAAGTTAAAGAAAAGGGTTACATTTTTAAATGAAGACCTCAAGTTTAGCAGGTAGCAGGTGCACCACAAAACCAATATAAAATTAAATAAAATAAGACCCAAGGACAGAACAGTGTGATTATCAAATGTCCTGTTCCCTCTACTGATATTTTCTTCTTTTCCACCTTAAGCAGATCACAAAATTGCAAATTAAACCCCTTAGTAGCTGATATTTACTGATTTTGTTATCATGCTCATTGTAAGGGTCCCATACAAACACTTTGTTGCAATATTAATTTAGGATTGCAATGCTTGTTTTAAAATACATTTAAATAATTAGCAGACCAAAGATCATTTAAAAACTCTTCAATCTTAATGGAAGAAATTTCTGGATTTTATTACAGGCATGCGATGTCTTGTTTTTAATTCTTTGCTGAAAAAAATTTAGAAAGGAGGGGTTTTTTTATTTTTCCCTTTTTTTCTGCAGCCATGGTTTATTATTCAGCAATGCTACCATCACACTCCTCAAGATCTCAAAGGTTACAGTATTTTCCCCTACTTTTAAGGGACAGTGGTTTACTGTTTGTGTCATCAAATTGATTTCAGGACATTAACCCAGTGCCAACAAAAGTGTCCCAATTTATCCCAGATCATTTAGGCTGAGAAAAGAAGGGTTTGTCTCAATCCCTTGAGGTGTTAATGAGAATATAAGGGCAGGCTTTGAATGAGGTGCTGGACTGACACAGGTAAGGAAGTCTTTGCATAAGAAGTGTGTCTATATGAATGGTGCTCCTCTGCTTTGGCACATGAAGCAGGACCCATGGAAGACCCCAAAGTCTCCGTTTGTGTCTGGAGGCCAGGTGGGATGTCTTCATGTCTCTGAAGTAAAATTAGACCCCTGAGTGCAGGCAACTAATCTGTGGTCTGGTTCTTCATTTGTTATATGAGGAGCTCATAGAACTGGTGCACACGGACAAACCCGTGTGTATCACACACACACACGGATTGTGACAGAATTCAGATTGAACTTCTCAAACTCAACCTTACCCAAACCCTGCAAGGTGTTTCAGGTAGAGAGAGGCTTTGACTGTATTCCCTTGAGACCAAACGCAGGCTGTGGATTTGACTGCCGTATTCTGAGCGAGAAACTTGTGGGTCTATCTGGGAGCTATACTGGTTTGTAAAAGAATTTGCATTTTCCTTGACCCAGGGGGAAAGATGGCAAGTTACTGATTCTGCAGTCCTCCAGATGTGACATCCTGTTACAATGTGGGAAAATGTAGTTCAGTCCTCCACTTCAGTTAATTTATTAGAAGTGTCCCAAGCTGGTGTGGTGTTTTCTAAACACAAATAGAAACAGTGTAGTGGGAATACAAAAATGAAATGTTATTTCTGATGAAGGTAGATAAAAAAAGAGTCTGACTGAGTAGTAAGACAGACCTGTCCATAAAATATAGATTGATTGATAGGTTAATTGATGTGTTATAAGTATAGCCATTGATGTAAGTTCTCTTTTTTGGAACGATTCCTTTTTTTCCTCCCCTTTCTGCTAGCATAATGTCTCATTTACAGCAGAGATACTGTAGGAAATTTATCTGTTTTAATGCTCTAAATTTTTCTATATTTTCTTCCAGAAAGATTGTGGTTTATTATTTCCATATAGTGACTCTTGAAAACCCAGATTACAATTGCATTATTTGCTGCACAGATTTGGATAAACTCCATTTATATTCTTACGGTGACTCTGGATTTTCTTTGGCTAAAAAGGAAATAAATTCATATTTTTATTTTAATGTTGCCCTGGTTTTTGTTAAGCCTTCTGTTTTTAACCTTGGAGTCAGATTCTTTCACATAGTTTCATGTAAATAATAGCCAATGTTTACTTAACGGTATTTTCTGTTTTTCATTCCTTTTGTGATAAGAGAACTTTGATGAGCACCTTTCTTCTCCAGTGGGATTGAGAAGGAAGTGACATGCTCTCCAATCCCTTGTGGAGTTGGGACGTGTATGTGAATGTGAGATTGTAAATAATAAACAGATTATTCCTTCCTTTCTGCTGAACCTGGCAAGTGTGAGAGCATCTTTATTGTGTCTTCCCACACACATTTTAATTATAGGAAGGAAAGAATTAAAAAAAATTAAAATGATCAGATTTTCTTTTCATAAAAGAAAAAAAGTACAAATTGATTGGGTTTTGCCTATGCTGCCCCACCATCTCCCTGAAATGGTACGGTATTTCTCAGAAAGTGGCTGGGATTTTTTTGTTACTTGTGTTATGCTGTGTCTATGGAGGCACAGCTGTGCTGCAGCATCTTGTCTAAAAGGGAAATAGAACATATTGATACATAAGACAGACTTCATCAGATTGCATAAAGAAATTCCATAAAGTGGGGTTGACCTGCTTTTGTATCCCTTTTATCTTAGCAGTACTCAGGCACAACCTTCACTCTGAGATAATAAAAGACTCAGTGTGATCCAGATTGTTCTTTAATGAAAGGATTCTCCCCTTGCCTGGTTGTAAGATTTGGGTAATGCAGGAGGAGGCTGCAGCCAACAAGGTCTTTCACATGTAATATATAATTGATGCAGGGTTTGACTGGCAGCAGACTCATCTTCTAAAGTTATTTTTATCAGTGCTTTCCTCAATATAATCTCTCTCACTGGCTTACAGTTTAATGATAAAGAGTCTTTGGAGCACAATCCGTATTTTATTAATGAGCTCTTGCTTGATTTGACAAAATAATAATTCTCTCTTTATAAAAGACTGGTTGCTGCTTTTCATTTGTGGCTAATGTGCCAATATGGATATTTTTATTTATTAAAACCAAAATCTGGAATTTTTTATTTACTACTATATACATTGTAAAAGCAGTAGATGAAGATTTAACACACTTGAAATCACTTGTTCTTATTTGTCTACATATTATTGGAATTTTACCTATCAGATTTTCACTGATGTCATTGAGAATGAAAGGTATTCAGCAACTTGAAAGATTAGTCAGCTACTCAGTGTTAAGCCCTGAATGATGAAACAATCATGCTTTTCATTATTTAGTGATTTGAATACATATGTGAAATACTTTTTTTACAAAGTATTGATAGAGAAATATATTCCTCTCATTAAAAGTCACATCCCTAATGATACTGTTACACTACACACATGGTAAAATTTCCCTGGATCTGGTAAATTTATAGGTGCATGTGAAAACAAGAAAAACATGAATCTGTTATGTTGTCTATCTTGGAATAAAAAAAGCAAATTATTGAGGGCACAACTAAAAAGACATTCTGTGTGCAAGCTCAGCCACAGAGGAGCAGTTTGGGGAGATTTGAGAAGATTTTGTTTCACTTGTTTACTGATTTTCGTTTACTGCACAAGTTCATGTTCAAGAACAATCTTAAGCTAAATATACTGCTTCTTCTGAGTTACACATTTTTTGCTGTTCTATACTGCAAAGAATTCTCTCCAGTTTTGTCAGATGACAAAAGATTTATATTTTAAATGGTTAAATGAATATCAATAAAACAAAAGAGCGTAGCCTGCCATCAGAGAAACGATCCTGGGGACATGCAAAAGGCAAATTGGTATGACCAGTCTCTTTACGGTCTGCAAGGAAGAGAGGTTGGTACTATGGCATGAAAACCTGTGGGTGGACTGCTTCCTGCCTCTGAACAGGTGGCATGTGGGATGTTCTTTCTTCCTCCAGACTTCTATGATGGTTAGTTTGCAGGAGGTGATGATACTGGAAAAAATACATGCTGAGAGATCACTTTTTACACCCTCCCTTTGTTACTAATTTGTTGCATCCAAATTAGAGAACAGGTTGCTTAAACTCCCACCCATTTATTGCATTCAAAACCTTGTTATAGGCAAAAATAACACACTTTGTATGCATAGTCAAGAGTTTATTATTAGTTTAATTAAAGTCTTAACAGTCTAATCAGAGAATTATTATTACGGTAACACTGATATAAACATTTATAATGCAAATTATATGCAGCTAAAGTGATCTGCACATAAACTTTCTGATATTTATCTCATTTTCTGACACTGTCTTCCTCTCTTCCACAACACCTCTGGGACCTTCAGTCAGAGGTGGAGGGTATAGACAGTCATCAACATCACGAATCCTTCATGAAGAAGAGCTCAAAACTGTTGGTGACTGTTTCTTCCCCCTCTCTTTAAGATCTTCTTGGGTTCGTGTATTTAATAATAATAAAGTATACCTTGTTCTTTCTTTAGTTGTCTGCAAACTCACATTGCATCTGTATATTGTGCATGTGTTTTACACTCTGTGGAGAGTTATTCTTTGGTTTTTTTGCTACCCCTGCTTCTGCCCACATTCTAGGGTGTACTATTCATATCCTTGGTGTCATCCCATAGCTGTACTTTCAAGCCTATCCCATCCTTTTCCTCCTTATGGGCTGTGTTTTGTCCTAGAACCATGGGTAGCCCTTTTTGCACAGTCATTGCTTGTTATTGTTATCTGTTTAAAATACATAAAAGTGCTGCAATGCACAATCTTGCACATATAAAAGTGAAGGTAAAATAAAGGCAATCATCACCTGAACATTTGACAATTCCCATACAGTTTACAAACCTTGAAGGCAGACCAAGACTACTATATACATGTCATGAAGTCTGTTTTGTTAAGGTAATGCAGTTTCTAACTGCAGCTATTAGAAACAGAAGGAACCCTACACTTGCCTTGCTGTGTGGATACACCTTTTTGTAGGGCTTGTGTCCTCTGCGACAGATTCTTCAGCACTTTGTTATCTTTGTCCTCAGTAAAAAAGGGCCCAAAGGGGCACCCTGGGAAGTCACAGTCAGTCTCACTTCTGCTCCCAGTAAGATCATGGAACAGATCCTCCTGGAAGATTTGTTGAAGTGTATTGGAGATAGGGAGGTGATTAAAGATATCTATTGTGGCCTCACCAAATCCTGCCTGCCCTAGTGACTTATGATGGAACAATTGCATCAGTGAGTCAAGAGAGACCTATGGATCTCATCTACATAGACTTCTCTAAGGCACTTGATATGGTCCCCAACAGCATCCTTGCCACTAAATTGAAGATATTTAGATTGGTTTGACAGATACTTTTAGATAGGATAAGGATTTTATCATAAGGACAGACGATGAGGGTAGTGAGACACAGAAACTGATTTGCTAGAGAAGTTGTGGAAGTCTCATGTGTGCAAGTGTCAAAGGCCAGACTGATTGGAGCTTTGAAAGTCCAGTGTAAGGTGTCTTTGGCCACAGCAGGGGCGTTGGAACTAGATGGTCTTGGAAGATCCCTCCAATCCAAACCATTCCATGATTCTACAAAGGAGCGGTGAGCTGGCTCAGGCTCCTCTGTTCCTGCAGTGCAAGTAGTTACTGCCTGAGTGCTGCAGGCACAACCTCTCCTCTGTCTTTCAATATGCTCAGGAGAGCCAAATTTAATTACCAGTAATAAGAAGCCAAAGTTAAGCTAAGCAACATAAATGAAAAAGTAGGTACAAGCTATTGTTTCCTTCATTTATTCGTCACTTGTGCTGAGGGAGGGTGAACACATAAGCTGCTCTTGTTTTACATCCCTTGACTTTGACTTAACTGAGCTCTAATTGCCTGATGTCTGATTAGCTTAGAGTGGGAGCAAATAACTGGTGAGGAAGGATGGTTGCTACAGTGCTGGATGCTAGAGCTTTATGATTTGTGGTCCTGAGTAAAGAGAGTATTTTGTGTGAAGGGCTTTATTTGTTTCTTTGAACTTTGTTTTGTTTTATTTTAATTCATGACTGGTATATACACAAAACTTACCCCCATTTCTCTTGGTCACCATCTGTTTTTTCTCTTTATCTTTTTTTTCTTTTTCTTATCTGAACTCTCCCTCTCTGTTCTCCCTCAACACCTGTTTGGTTATGCAGCCATTTCCCTAAAGTTTTGTGACACAAATATGAACTGACATTACTAGTCCCCTGACAAAGGCATTTCTAATGCTTGAAAAACTCCTGGCTGTAGAGTTAAATCAGAAAAAAAAAAAATTGTATTTCCCCTTCTGACAGAGATTCAGTCCCAAAACAGAGAGAGATTACATCTAAATAATTGTTCTGATGATTTAACATATCAGTAATAAGGATGTTGATAATAAATAATATTATTTTATTCAGCTTGAAGTGGCTTTATTTGCTATGTCAGTAGTGCTAAAGAGTTGTTGTAAAACCACAGTCCCTGATACTGGTGTGTTTTTTTCCAAAAGACTGGGATTCTGATTTTTTTCTCTTTTTCTTTAGGCTAAAGTGTGTTTGCTCAGAGAGTGGACAGAATCCATTGTGCTTATTAATGCAAAGAAATCTGGAGAGCATGACCGGTTAATTTAGCCTATTAGCTATGATCACAAGCATTAGGATCTCATCCTCTGATATTTCTTTAAATAGGAATACATCCTGTAAATAGCTCCACTGATGTGAAAGGGTTGGTATCAATTGGTATCAGGTGAGAAGGAGGAGGAATAAAGCAGGAATTGCTTTCAGTTAGATATGATCAAAAATGACAAAAAATATTGCAGTCCAAGTATTTTTGTCTTTTTTGCTTTGACTAAAAGTTGGTGACTGCAAAGGGTGCTGGTCACCTCTCGTTGTATCCCGACCTTTAACACATGAAGAACTGTCAGACTGAGCAAGCACCAAGAGGCTTATTTAAACTGTCTAAAGATGAGGATGTGACAGGTAAACATCTGTGGTCTGACTTTGCTCTTAGTGTCTATCTGAAGCTCAGTTCCCCAGCAAGGTAAAAATAGCCTTGGGTTCTTTCAAGTATTAAAGTCCAGAGATTTTCAAGGTGACCTCTCTTAAAAGACATCTCAGTTTGGAAGAGTGTCTTCTGGGCAGTACAGGTGTGTGAATGTCTCTGAAAACATGGAGCAATGGAATTTACATCTCTGTTTTCTGTTGCAAGTATGATTCCAGGTGCTCCTCGATCAAGAGTTTCACCAAGCAGCTGGGCCTTTGATTGCAGCAGTTCTTAAGTGGTACATCAGGTGTACAGAAAGGATTTTCCTTTCACACTGGGCAGTTTCTCAGCACATCTGCAGATGAGGTTGCTCAAGGATTCTCAAGTGCATTGGAGGACACCTAAAATATGCATTTTTGGGAAAATATATTTATTGCCTGTAGATTTAGCATGTCTTATATTTTAAATGGCTATAATGTATTTAGTTTTAAACAAATGAAACTTGAGTATACTCTTTCAAAAGGAAAAAACAAAGAAGAAAAGAGAAATACTGTGCTTTTCCTTTGGTGTTTCCTACCATGTGTAAGGGCTTTCCAGTAATGTGTGTCACTCAAAATATTGAATGCCATGATCTCTCATTCTCTGGGGAAGAACAAATGAACATATGTGAGACATGACTTTTATGGGTTTTTTGTTTGTTTGTTTTGTTGTTGTTGTTTGGTTGGTTTTGGGTAATTTTTGTTCATTAGTTGTTTTTGGGGGGGGTTTGTTTGTTTTTTTTTGGTTTTTTGTTTTTAATTTAGTTGTTTATTTTGTTGCTGCAGTGCTTAGAATACTCTAACAAAGTCAGGGCCTTGATGGGTTAAATGCAGTTTAAATGAGTAACTAAATTCTTTTCTGATCCCAGAGAAACCATAATCTAAACATTAAAGGGAGGTAAGAGAAAGAAGAAGACAACAGACTCTAGATCATGTCGGTACTTCACTTCCCAGCTCCAACTGTGCTGCTTAACTTGCTCTCAACAATCTGATATTTCATACGGTTTTCTCCTTTCTTGATTCCTCTTGTAGTGGTTTATATCCAGCCTTGCTTTTACTGCTGTAATCTGTATTGTTTATGCTATCTTCATTTTCTGTCAGCACAGCTTTCCCATTCCTCCTTTGCTGTACTGTATTGCCATATAAATAACTAAGGAGGAGGCAGCTGCAGCAAAAACTGAGCTGTGCTGGGTTTTATAAATTCCTCTCGTGAAAATTAGAAATCATTTGACTTATACAAATGGCTTTGCTGGAGGTAGTGAATGTGAGTTTTGCTAGTGCCTGGAAAGGAACAGAAACAGGCACAGAATTTAGTGGTGTTGTGCCAGGAACATGTCTTTCATTAATTTCTGGAAGGATAAAGCACATAGTCAAACATGTCATCCACAGATGCATATTTCTTTGTCCTAGAAACAAAAGGACAAAGAAATATAACATAAACCAAAACCAGGCACCAAGTGAAACAAAACCAGCCAACAAACAACATAAAATCAAGCTTTTATCACACCACTGTGAAAGATATACTCAAACAACTCAAGGTAAATTACTGTGAATTAATCACCACTTTAGTGAAGACATTGCACAATAATTCTCTAGGGTCCACTTCCATAGTATATTTCCCTTTTATAGGAAAGCTTGGTGTTTCTGGGAGATGAGCACTTGGTATTGCTCATAAGAAATCAGTGGGATAGATATCAGTGACTAAACTGCTCTTGTTTAGCATTTTCAATACTTGAACATTTTCGTTATAGAGAGAGTTGCAGTACTTCAGAAAGCAAAGGGAATATTAAATTGAGGGGAAAGTGGAAGAAATGATGAGCCATCCAATGTATACACTTGACAGTACACTGTTGAGCTTGGAGGAGGGACTTTGAAGGAAATGTGTGTCTGAGCTATGTCTTTGAATGGGAATAGGTCTGGGATTGTAACCCACATGTGATGGTGAGCTGCACCGCGTCACTCAGAGCTTGTACCACCAGCCTGGACCCCTCACCTTCCTCACCTGAGATGAATGAGGCATGTCCAAGGAAGAGCATGAAGAGTGTCCAGTTCATTCCAATTCATCCCAAATCAGGTCTGCCTCACTGTAGCAACCCTCTTTTGGGCCTCTTTAATTAAGCAGAATGGCCCCCACCCTCTAGTATTTAAGATACTTACCTGGATTGCCCCTTAAGTCTCCCAGATAAAATGTAATTATCATTCGCTGGTCTCTGTCTGTTGTGGAAATAATGTAATATTACTTTAAAAATCACCAGGTGGACATAAAATGGGCAGCAGGGCTGCAAACAAAAAAATACTAACAAGCCCCAAGGTGCTTAGTGGCAAGGAGGTGTAACTATACAACTCCCTGGAACTCCTGCCTTGATTTAACAGAGGTGCTTACAAAGAATTATTGCTCAGGATGTACCTCCTATTTATTTCCTCGTTAATGCTCTCCTGTTGCTGGTTTGATTTTTATCTTTCTATGCTTGCCTTTAGAAAACGAGCAAGATGGAACATAAGGTGGGAAATGCTGCACAAAACTCCCCAAATGCTTACAGCCTACAAAAAGAGAGAAAAAAAAATCCAGTTTCTGTTTTAATTCTGCATGCAATGTCAGCTTTTGCACTTTGAAACATGCAGATAGAAGTCTGACCCAATTAAAAGCACTGAGAATTTTTGCTGTGGAGTTCAATGCCCAGAATATTGATCCAGGTGTCTGACATACAGGCTGCAGAGTTTGTACTTCTTGAGTCAGGAACACTACTCTTTATAGAATATTTACAAAACATGGAAAAATAGGATGCCTGTGCACATATTACTAACTTTCGTGAGACAAATTAGATAAATCAGATAAATACGGGTAGAGTGGTTTGAGTGGATAGATAATCAACTTCCTTCAGCTAATCAATTTTAAAAAGTATGTTCTTAATAGCTGCATAAATAAGAAATTGAAAGATAAATTTGTTAAATCTAAGGTAAAAATTGTTTGGTTTTCTCTTGTTTTTCTCTAGGAAATGAATGAAGAGGTATGATCCATCTTCTTTTAGCACAAATGTGAGAGGGTTTTATTGGGTCCACAGAGACATCAAACACAAAAAACACAATAAAGGGAGAACAACTAGAAGAAGCTGAATGAGTCACAGAGCAGTGTAGAATGATTTCCTTAATCTCCACTGTGTGTTTCTGCTAAATAACTCATTATTTTGCCTTTTTGCAATACCGCGATAGGTCTCAAATTGTTCATCTCTTTTTTTCAGATTGTAAGAGAGCTATAGGAAATGCAGCAGGATATGTAGCTACCATAAATGCAGCCACTACAAATGTAACGTCTGTTACCAACTCCACTCACATGTATGCACTAGACATGAAAATAATAATTTCAATTATACATACATAAAGATAAGCAAACACATTCATGCATTGTGGGAAGGATTATTTTTGCCCAATATCCAGAAGAAAAGTGGAAAGATTAATATTTTTCAAGGTATTTCACTGAGAGTATTCATTTTTCATGATTTTTCATGTCTTTGAAGTATAAATTTTACTTGTATAGTGACGTAAGAAAAAAACAGATGTTTATATTTTTAGACTAATCTATTTCATACTAATTTATATATCATAACTGTTATATAGATATGCATGCACCAATCATGCATTAACAAAAATGTGTAATTTTCTGTAGTATGCATTCAGTAAAGTTGCATGGAGATTTATAGATAGCTATAAAAATTTCATCTGCTTGCTGACCAAATTTAGTGTGCACTGGCCAGAAGGTGGTGCTTTCAACCACAGATGTGCAAATCAGGAAAGAAAACATGAATATGAGCTGTGTGAATAATATGAGCTGCAGTGAATAATAGAGGAAAACAGAGAATTCTGTGTATTTTTCTAAGTCAAACAGATTAATAAGTGCCAGAGTCCATAGAGAAGCAAGTATGATATGGAATCTTCTTTCTTACTTAACAATTTCCTTCACCTTACTGTCTAAATTAGGTTTCTCTTCCTGATTGCAGCACGGTGATAGTGCAGCTTAGAAAGGAAGAGTGACAGCTTCTACCTGTGAGACCAAAGGGACTTTCACCTGATTGCAGAATCCCTGTTGGTCACACTGTTACACAAGTTTGGTTTAAGAAACACTGAAAAAGAAAGCAGCAAACTGATATGTGTGTGCCCCTGCCCTTGAAATACCTTGTTTTTGAACATCTGCTTTGGCTTTCACTGGTGGTCCTTAAAGCAACAGAGAAAAAGCTATTTTGCAAAAAGCTATTTTGCTATTATTTTGAAATGTGTAGATTGCATGTGGAAGAGAAGGAAGGAAAGGACAAGTTTGGCCCTGCAAAATGTTTTGCTTTCTATGTAAACAGAGTAAGAAGAAACCTTCTAGAGACAGCTTCTGAATAGCTGGCACTGTAGGGTTACACACGAGTGTGCATCCAGTGCCTCTTTAGACACATAGGTACCACTGTTCCCCTGCCCTCCAGCAACTTTGGTGGATCTTAGGGAACTCCCTTGTGCTTTACATCTCTGCTGATCAATCCCTGCACCCTCTCTACACTTCTGACTGTATCATTTCACCTCTGAGTAGTTTTATTGCCCTCAACAGGGTTATTTGCATATGTAAAGTTTATTCACATACCTACCTAAATGTTTGCAAATTCATGTCAAGGAAATTATCTTCCAAATGTTTGATTTGAAATTACACTCCTTTGATTACAACTCTGCTCTTAGCCTTTAATATATCTCATTGAGTTGCTTGACCTCTAGATGATCATCCTAATTATCATCTCTCTTTTCATGTTAATTAACTGCTTGATTGGAGATTTGAGTTAATGATGAAATAGAAGAAAAAAAGAAGGGTCATAATCAGGCCAGTGTTTTTGGTGAACGTTCACTGTATTAAAAACAATTAAGTAAAAGTCTGTGTACACATAGGTAGTTTTGTTTATCTTGATTAATTAAGTAGTGTTCCTGGAAAAAAACCAAAGAAACCCAAATGTATTTTAGTATCAGTAGCTAGTTTTCTTCAGACTTCAACGGAATTAACTTTCTGGCACACTTCTTGAAAATCTCTTTAGATGAGATCTTTAGTTTTGTTTTTAATGAAATGTAAAGTTTTTTAGTTCTGTTGATTGAAGCAAATTAATTTCGGACTTTACTAATTGGGAGAATTGTCAAATTCTACATCAGGGATGAAATGAAAACTAGTAAAGTTATGATATCTTTAAAAATCTTTGAAGTTTCTTAATCCTCAGGGTTCCTAAGTCATTGTCTTTGGATATTCTATGAGAGTGAATTTTTACATTTCTCCCCTTACAGGAAGTTAGCACAAGTTTATGTAAATTCAAACACTGTTTAGAAAACTTTGATATATAAATGGTGTAGATTTAGCTTCGAATGAATCATAACCCACTGGTCTAGTCACAAAGTCCTTTCTCTGACATCCTTTTCATGGGACTTTCTGCCTTTGTAACGGCTTCAGAATGAGATATATGGTAATAGAAACTTTGGCATTTTCTACTAGTATGGATAAAGAGATTATTACTATAAAGCAATAGAAAGCGAAACAATGTTATCACTTTCTGAAGATTATATAGTTTATTAAATTTATCTAATCCTTATTAATTCCACACCTAGGGGATTTGAATTGATGGGATGCTTTGAAAAATACTTTGGATCTAAGATTAATTGAACTATGTCTGTTCTGAACAGGCCCAAAAAACCTCTGTGGGGAAGATCCCTTATCTCTCCATTTTTATATGCACGCACCTATCTCATACTTTGGACTATTAATAAATAAATTTTAAAACTATAGAATCTGCCTAATAAGAAAAGTCCAATGCAGTGAAATCCACAGTGTGGGTGAAATGGGACTTGAAAAGCCATGGCTTTGTAACATAATAACTTACAGCACAAATGCCACACTAACTGTGCCTAATAGAGCTCTATTCCCCATCCTCTTGTTAAAACTGCACCTGTTCACAAGAGATAGCTCTGTCCTAGGGAAGGATTACTCAGCCTCGTAATTTTTCTTCATCTTCTTCCTTGTCACTGTCATACTTAATGCTGCAAAGGCTAGAAAAACAAAGGTCTCCAGAGGCTGGCGTGGAGATATTTCTGCCTCACGTACAAAGAGCACTGTAAACAGCTTCAGTTTGTCACCTGCCCGAGCAGGGTCACCCTATCTTCTGCCTACATTCAAAGGAGGGTACTAGCTCCTTTACAGGGTGATTAAGCCTAGCTAAAATCATCTAATGGAAATGTGTTTTTCTTTTCATTGCCTGTAGTAAACACTGAGGATGAACTTTTATTCCCTGTGGCAGCACAGCTCTGTTAATCACAGGATAAAATTCAGTATGTGAATTCAGAAGCAAGTTATATAGAGAGCATCAGAAACACATCAGAGGCCAGTAGAACTGAATCGATTTACACTAACAGAGTTCAAATCCAGTATGTCTGCCATGGTCTGGTGAATACAGCTGCTGAAGGGGGCAGCCATTTTAAGGATTTCACTAGAATTGCTCTAGGATTTCCAACAATATCTTTTCCCTCAGAAAATTACCTTTTCATCAAACTCAACTATTTTCCCAGGAACTTGTACACCCAGCTGAAATTCTGAGCTAAAATCCAGAAAATGTTCTCAAAATGGAATAAAGTAAATATTGGGGGGGGCTTTTTTTGTTGATTTTTTGTTTGTTTATTTTTCCCCAGAATGCATTTTCTTTGAAGATGTGCTCTTCTGTTAAAAATGTTATACTTCAAGCACAGAAATAAAATAAAAGTCAAGTTTCTCAGAGTGTGCGCCACAGAGTGATTAATCAGCTCCTTTTAAGTACTTTTTTCCTTTTTCTGGGAAATACCAAATTACCTTTGTTTCATTAAGAACAAGAATGGATACAGCTTTCACTGTCACAAGCCTTTCCATGAATAAAAATCTGGGCTCTTGCACAGCCTTGTTACTGTTTTTCCCAGAAGAGAGGCTGACGCAGGCAAGGACTCTCTCAGGACATGTGTGCACAGATGGGAGCAAGCAGACTCAATCTGCCTTTGCTTCATGGCCATATTGGCACAGAGCTGCTTCCCTCAAGATAACCTCTGGGATCAGGACAGTGGGGCAATAAGCTGCTGAGCATAATCTTGGGAGCTCCCAGCTTGTCCTTCTGCATTTGTATAGGCAGGACAAATCCCACATCCCAGGTTTCCAGGCAGATGTGTCATGGATGAAATGAGCAGTGCAATTTGGGGTTGAGGCGAAGCCAGACGTCAACAGGGCATGGGAAGGAGGAAAAGGAAATGTACACAATTTTGATATTGCTTTACAGCACCTGAAAAGGTTAAGATTGCTCATGGGAGGAGGCGGAACTTGGTGTGGTTGCTGGGTTTGGGGTCTGCTTGTCTGTTTTTGCTCTTTTTCCTTTGACAGCAAATGTTGGCAGCTAATAGTAATTTTGTGAGAAGGAGGAAAACATCTAAATGGTTTATGGGGGAGTTACTGGAGGTACCTGAAAGGACACTTTGCACTGCACACTTCCCAGGGAACAGGTATCACCAGTTATTCTCCTGTGGCCAGATGGGGATGATCTTTATGGAGCAGCATCGCTTATAGCCAGTTGTTGCAAAGCCCTGTAGAGGTTAATTTCTCAGCATTTACTAAATGCTACCAGTCAGCTCTCTGCTCTAATACATGTGGCATGGGAGAAAGCAGACATAATCCCCACTGCAAAGAGTTTAGGATCTAAATAATCTGCTGCAGTTTATCAGGCTCTGAGTGTGATAGCAACACAATCATCAGCAGCTGAGTAGCTCAGTGATGGTTATCAGCAGATGTTCATCCTCAGCCTTCTGGGATTGAACAATAAATGATTAATAATTCCCATTTTAAAGTAAAACACATTAACTGAGAAATCAGGATTTGCTTAGTTTTTGCTGAGCATTAGCGTAATTCTGATAAAAAGAAAGAAATAAAGTGAGTTACAGTGCTGCAAGCAAAGGTTAGCCATGATTCTATTCCCTGTTTATTGAAGATAAAGGATATTCTCAAGAGAAAATTCAGAAAAAAATAGGGACGTGAATTTAAATCTAGTTGAATGATGAAAGTGGCCATTAGATTGGACCCAAGTTGAAAGATTAGTATTATCCTTAAATACTAGATCAAGGCAGATAGCTGGCAGTTGTTCTTATTAAATGTATTTAATTCCTGGAAAATTGTTTATTTGATTCAATCAATGCAAAATGAATATAATCCCTATTACATTAAAGAAAAGTATTCACCAATTAATATCACATTAAATTACCTAGGGAATTAGTGAGGGAACAGGACAACTGATGAAACATACATTTTTTGGCACAGTGGAAGTAGGGAAACATATTAATCTTTCTGTAAGGACAGACAGACGTTAGTCTGCTGTCTTATGGCACATACTTGTCTGAATGATGAACAATATAATGCATTTGAAACAGCTGATGGAGCATTAATATAAAGTTAAGGATGTCCTTCTCAAGAAATACAATCAGTCATTATTATTTCACTCTGGGAGCAGACTAGAGACACATGCTGGTGGGACTGGTATAAATCCAATGAAGTTATGAAGCCATCCTGCCTCTTCTCAAAGCTCACACATTAACAAGTCACCTCTCTCTCCACGGGGCTTGGTATCTGGTTCCCAACACCCATCAGTGTGGCTCCACAATGGCTGGCTGGAGCTGCCACTGCAGCATCTGCTTGTGGAAATCCATACCAACATCTCTTCGGTGACGTATGGCAAGGATAAAACACTGATTGCGCTTGACTGGATGAAAAGTACGCCTGACTCAGCATCCAGTCTGGAACCCAGACTTCTGCTTTTTCCTGACTTTCTGTATCAACACCATGGTACTACCATGGAGACCCTGGCAAGTTCAAGAGTGACTAGAGGATTTTTGGGGGTAGGTGAAAGGTATAGAAGCTCAGGAATAGATTAGTTTTGCCTTTCACGGCTGGTGTTGCCAAGAGGGTCTGTTTGGCATCCTGACTGGAATTGTCTCAAAAAACATGAGTGTTTCTGGGAAGATGCAGAATCCACCAGTGAAATATTGTTCTCTGGGTAACCTCTTACAGCATTTTATCACCCTCCTTTCATGACTGCTCTTTTTAAATCTTTCATATATTGTGATGGTTGAGATAGGTTCCCGATGACAAGAAAAAGCAAGCAACATGCCCACTGTGAGGGTGCCAAGAATAGAAGATTTGGAGAGCTGCAGGCTGGGCAGCCTTATATCAGATACTTGGAAGGTTATGGTGACAATCCTCATGTGAAGGAGTAGAGGATGACCAGGAGAAACTAGCATGGGTTTATTATGGTTAAATTTTGCCTGAACAAATGTATTGCCTTCTACATTTAGAGAGGACTGGTGGGTAAGATGTGATCAGTGGGCTTGACTTTAACCTCTATCTAATCTCCATGAGCCTCAACAAATCTATTGTTCTCTGATGTCTTGTCTAATGCACTTTCTTCATTTCACTATTCTGAATGTACTCCATGTTTTAAGGCTACTTGTGTTAATTCTCTGAAACAAGCAGGCAGCTGTCCAATCACCTACTGCTCAAATATGAGAACTATTTATTTTGATGGCAGAAATGTGGTCAAAATCATATGTAGACATCAAAAGCTGATACATAAAGAAGAGTTTACAAACAACATAATGAGATTTCACCAGAAGAACCTTCTAGCCTTCAGAAACTCGCAGTTAGGGTCTTCCTGAGTGAGGGCAGGTCCTGGTATTCAATGTCAGTCAATGGATTCTTTTCTTCCATATATTTAATCATCTTACATAGTGAGCATGAGTCTAATGCATAAGTGATATAGACTTTGTACTTCATTTGTCACTTGTCCAGAGGTTAAGTTCCTGTTGCCTTTTAAGGGACTGTGTCTAGAACAAAATGGGTAAGACTTTGTAAGTGGGATAACCAGTATTTATCATGCATGTCTTGCTTTCTATCTTTCCTTGATGATAAACACTCTTCAGTAGAACAGTCATAAATTAGTGACTATCCTGAGATTATTTTTCTTACCTTTAACTTTTCATAGCCAGGGCTTTGTACAGAACTTTAAAGATTCAAACCATGGGATTGCATAACAAAATTATTGCCAAAGCAATTATTATTATTTGCCCATTTACACCTTGCTGCCATCAAAGCATAGTTTGTTGTTGTTACTATTGTGTTTTGTGTACTCTTAAACGACATTTAACAATTTATAGTTTATCCTTGCTCACAGTCCAAAGTGTTCCACAATGCTACATAACCTATTCAGGGGATCACTATGGTTTTTCCTAGTAGAACACATTTTCTTGGCTTGGATCAAAACAAAATAAAATCCCCACTAGAGGTTTATCAATTCAATGGTAAGAAAACCATCCTCAAGTTTTCTAGCATAGTGTAGGAATACATAATCATGATATACAACACAATTAAAGAGATAATTTGTCACACATTTTGATTACTTTTATCACATAGTATCAAGCTTGAGAGTTAATTATATTTTGTAATTCCAATAAAAGCATAATCATTTTTGTATGCCAAAAATCTCATATTTATCATAGTGCTCAGCTATCAGCTGAGAATTCTGCCGTTAGAGAACTTTACAAAATAGTTGAAGTGCCAGTCCTGATTTACTGGTGGGGAAGCTGAAGTGGGAATGATTGAAGTGATTTACCTGTGCTAAGTCAAGAGACAAGTAGCAGCTGAGGGAAAGAAGCAGTGCCAGTATGGAGCATTCCCCATCAGATAACAACATCGAGGTGTTTCAGTGGTCATGCATTCTTTATCTTTTATTTAGGTGCTATTCCATTTTAGTTGAGGTGCTATTTTCAGGATTTTTTTCTCTTCGTAGACCATTAAAAATAAAAATA
>VYXC01005545.1:55780-68804 GCA_013397175.1 Platysteira castanea | reverse complement strand
ACCCTTGCAGTGGGAATTGTCTGCCCAGGGACTTCCTGCCCCTTCCCAGGGCTGTGCCAGCTCTGCAGCACCACTCCAGCACCCCCACACCTCTCACCTGGCAAAGAGGGACTGCCCCAGAGTTTGGTACCAGTGAAAGACAAGAATGCTTTCCTGTTACATGGAGAAATCTCTTTTTTCCTCCCTGCCAGACAGCTCTGCCTGGGATGGACTGAGAAAAGAATTTGGGAGAGCTGTGGCTGCTCCTGGGCAGGGCTCTGCCACTGCTGCGTGGCACACCAGGCTCTTCCCCAGCCACCTGTAAGCTGACATTTGGGGTGAGGATAAGCAGGGCCCGTGGCTGGAGAGCAGCCTGGAAGGAAGCATTGGCTTTCCAGGGGGAATGGTTCAATATTCCCTGGTGGCAGGCACTGCCCTGGGAGCAGTCTGAGTGGGAAGGCTGGTGTCTGAGCCCTCCTTTCCCCCTGCACTGAGGGACAAGGGTGTCCCCTGTCCTGAGGTGACCTCTGCCTGCTTCAGACAGCCGTCCCAGCCCATGCTGCTCCCCTAAAGCCTCGAGGACATTTCCAGCAGATGTATCTGGACGGTGAGTTTAGCACAGCTGGATCCTGCTCCTGGGGGCAGAGCACCAAGCCCTGGAGCTCCTGCTCAACTCCTGCCCCAGCTGGAGCTCTGCCGAGGGAGGGGAGCCCAGGCTTTGATCCTGCACGGGCAGCTTGGCAGGGCTGCAGACACGCCAGCCCATCTCTCCTGGGCTTGTGCTCCCCATCCCTGTACAAATGCCCCCAGCCAGGCCAGCACAGACTGTCTGTGTCCCCACTCCTGCTCTCCTGGCACTGCTGGGACTCTCCCAGAGGTGTCTGCCTGCCTGTGGAGAGAGCAGCAGCCCTGCCTGCCCCAGCACCAGGGCTGGGTGCTCACACCAGTGCAGAGGGTCCCTTATAACTAATAACTGTGCCCAGTGTTGAGCACAAAGTGCTCCTGGTGTCACCAACCACCTGTGCCTGCTCAGCAAAGGGATTTTGCTCAGTTGTTGCCACTTTGAGAACTTGGACAGGCTTAAACTGGGTTTAACTCCAAGGGCAGCAATGGAGGGGAAGGTGCTGATCTCCACTTCCAGCTGAGGCCAAACGAGGAGGTGGAATGGAGCTGTGTTAGGGCAGGGTCACAACCTGTCACAACCTGTCACAACCTGTCACAGTCTGTCACAGGCCATGAGGAGGTGAGGGTGGGCTTGGAGGGCAGATGGAGAATGAGCTCCCTAAGAGCCCTGCTGTGAGGATGAGGAGTAAAGAGCCCATTTGTTCAGCCTGCCAGCACGATCTGATTTCATACTCCTGTTTAGCAGAGAAGCTGTTTCCCCTTGAGCAGAGTTACGCTCCTTGCAGCTCCTTCTCTAAAACGACTTAGTTATACATTTGCTCCACGTTATTTTGAATTCTCTTGAAGATCAAGGACACTACAAAGCCAGCAAGATAAAATTAGCATCCGAGCTGTAGCCTTTGCTTGGTATAAGAAATGCAGATCAGCTTCACTTGCAGTGAATGCTGGAAGGTGAATTTCATTTCTGTCTCCCTTCAGCAGACCCAGTTCTGCCATCCCTGCTTGTTTTGAGTGCCACCACAGCCCCTAAAGCTGTCCTGGTATTTCCATACAGCTGCTGCCAGAGAAAGTATCAGACCACAAAATCGGACCTCCAACTGATAAGAAATCAGTTTGTTCAAAATCAGTTCCTATCTCCTCACAGTGTGATCCCGGGGAGTTTCAGCAGGGGAGCAGTCAGGCTGGGTTTGTTTGTGCACAGCTCTCCACGCAGCACCAGGCCCAGCACCAGTGCTGGGGGATTAAGAGGCTTTTGGAGGGGAGATGTTGCCTGGAGAAGAGCACAGGAATGACCTAAAGATGGGAGAAGTGCTCTGAAGTGGGAGCTGTGATGGCCTGTGGGTTTGGGTGCAGCCCATGCTCATGGGGCACCTGGTTGTGGGGGGAATGCTCTCAGAGGGAGAAGGGGGGTGTTGGAGGCCACTCCAGTGTAGCAGAGGGATGAACAGTCTCTGGAGGAATCAAGGCACGTGTCTAAAAGGGAGGTGAACCATCAGGAGGGTTGGCCAAAGTGACCTCAAGACCTCTCAATCTGGTCTCCTCAAGGCAGAGCTCCCAGGCAGGTGCTTTTCAGGAGTTTCATAGAATCTCAGGTTGTCTCAAGCTGGAAGGGACCCCCAAGGATCAGCAACACCCTTCTCCTCAGAGGAGTACCTAGAACTAAACAGAGGATTAAGAGCGTTGTGCAGGTGCTCCTTGAGCTCTGGCACGACCATTTCCCTGGGGAGCCTGTTCCAGGGACCAGCCAGCCCCTGGAGGAGGAACCTGTCCCCTGTGTCCCACCTGAACTTTCCCTGACACAGCTTCATTCCCTCTCCTCGTTTGGTATCACCTGAAAGAGGAGATCAGCACCTTCCCCTCACTGCTGCCCCAGAAGCTGAACCAAGCTGGAGCTTGTCCGAGTTCTCAACACAGCAAAAACGGAGCAAAACCCCACTGAAAGTACCAGACATCCAAGGAGAGGATCTGCCCAGCCCCACTTTGGCACAAGGTGACCCCTTCCATGCATTCAGGTGCAGGGTGGGAGCACAGTGGGCCATGAAATCCTGAGCAGAAATTCAAAGTTTAGATCCCAATTTTTTTTCCTTTGGCCACCATTAGAACCTTTACCCATCATCTGTAGCCTTCATCCCTCTTCCTGTGGACTTGCTGGTGAGAGGCCCTGTTACCTCTTTGAAAGCAGACCCAGAACTGACAGCCTTCACTGCACTGGCCCTGTTAGGTCTCACAGGTGAAGTGCTATCTTCTCAACCCGGACCAGGAGGTGACTGGAACTGCATCCACACAATCCAGACAGGAGCTGAACCCTCTGGGCTCGGCAGCCTCCCTGTCCTGCAGCTCAGGAGCTGGAGCACTGACCCCAGAAGCAAAGGTTTCGTTTGAATCTGGCACATCCTAATCTTTTATTCATGGTGGGTGATCCATGGTGATAGAGTCAAAGCAGGAGGAGAAGAGATTAGAACAGCTACAAAACTGCCTGAAGATGCAGATTGGGATCTCAGAGGGGACAGTCAGGATTAAGAGACCCAATTGCAAAAACTGGCAAATTGCTTTAAATGCTTTATGTTTACAAATTCTGCACCCAGAACCTGAGGAGCTCCGTACTTCCAGCAAATGAATTCCCCTGAAATAAGGGATGTATCTTCTGCCTCTGTGTTTGCAGGTGTTTCAGAGCAGCTCTGAGTTTTTGCACAGAATTTGAGGTGATTTACTAAGATCTAAGCTGGGTTGTCAGTGAGCATAACCGGCTGTCAGTCCCTTGATCTTCATTGATTTGTATCCATTTATGCCAGCTCAGGATTATTCTTTCAAGAAGATGGCTCTGAGTACCCAAGCTTTAAAGCCCAAGTTGGTTTAATTGGGCTCTTAGGTAAAGTGTTTCATGTTTCCAGAGTGAATACTCAGTAGGATGAACACAAAGACACTTTCACAGGGTTACTGATGCAAGCTTAAAAGTAGGTGTTTTTCTGGGAATTGGGCTGCCATTTGTGCTGGTGGATTTACAGCGAGCCAGCAGGAAACACAGCAAACATGATCCCTCTGGAACCACTGGCACCCCCTCCTCTCCATGCCAGCAAGCAGGCAGATCTGGGTTTTAAACAGGATCAGGTCATCCACAACCACGTTCTTTGTTAGGGAAGCTGATGCTGTGCATGGAACTAAAGAGGGATACATGCCACAAACATCCCCGTCCAGAATTTGGGTCCTTGTACCCAGATCCCGTTGTTTGTACCATTAGAGGAGTAAGACTGATGGTGAATTTTAGCTCTGGAGCCGACCTCTGCAAAGTCTGAAGGAGGTGGGAAGCTGGATCCAGGCTGATGCCTGTCGAATTTGCTGGAGGCACCCGAACACTGTGTCCTCATTCCCAAATCCCAGGCGCTGGCTCTGCCTGTGGAGCAGCCCTGCCCTGCCTGAGAGGGCCCCGAGCAGAGAGGAGCCTGCTCAGCCCTGGGACAGCTGAGCTGTCACCAGCAGGGCACTGTCCCAGCACACAGGGACAAGGCAGAGCTGAGGACTGCTGATAGAGGAAGGATTTCTGTTGGTACGGTCAAGTCTCTTTTTCCCTAGGAAAAAGGACAAAGCCCTTACGGACCGTGGGTGTCTGTAATTCCCAGAAAGTTGCAGCAGTACCCAGCAGGTTTCCTGCCTTGCTGGTTTATGCTGAGGGCAATATTCCCAAAGAAAAGACAAGCAAGGGAGGAGCAGGACACGTCACCTTCCAGCAACACACGGATAATTAAGGACCCTTCAGTTCTCCTGCCATCTCTTCCAGGATTAAAACAAGAGAGGAGGGATTGTATTTCACCTCTCTAGCATCTGTCTAACCCCCCTGCAAGGGTTTGCTGCATCCCCAAGTTACTCTCATTTGAGGCTTCACACTTTTCTTTCTGCTGTTATTTTACATTTCATTATCTCAGTGTTTCCAGATGAAAATAGTCCCACTCCGGCAAATCACTGGATGTTTTTCCTCTGTTATAAACAGACTGCTTCCCTGCCCCTCCTCAGCATCCAGCCCTGGCTGCAGCAATATCCCTTTCATTAGAGAGATCAGGAACATCCTGCATCCTCCGTGCTGGTTTCCTCCCCAGATGCCGGGATTGATGGGGTGGAAATTTCCATGAGCTCTGTTACCTGCCCTAACACAAAATGCAGACACGTGTGGGTGCATTCATACACTGCTTTTCACCTCCTGCTTCCAAGCTGATGTGGAAGCTGTAGGGAAAAGACAAATGGTATTTGCCAGTTAGGTCTACTAATTACAGGATGTGTTTTTGGGAGGGGAAAAAAAATTGTTTTCACTTGCAGCCTCTCCAATCTGTTTTGAATTAGGAGACACTTAGGATTAGGAAGTGTTTTCTCATTAGAACAAATGTCACAGATTTAAAAATCTCTTCATTTAAATTCCTTCTAATGTTCTTTGGCTTGAATGAGTGAGCTCTTAATGTCCATTTTAATTAAAGCATTTCTGTGGGATTTCAGCCTGGGCACCTAATGACAGCAGGTCTCGGAGAAGTGGATGTGCTCCAGCTAAGAAGGGGAACTCCTGGATGGCAGCTTCAGCAGAAACTCTTGGGGCTTTTCAGGGAAAACTGCTAAAGGACACACAAATTAAGATCTACCTAAGAAACAATCCCACACTTCCAGCGGGCAGAGACACCTCACGGCTTGGGAGGCACTGGCTGGGTTTGCAAAGGGACTGATCTGTGTTTCCCAATCCATTTGAATTTCTCTCTTTTTGCTGCTGTTCTCCTGCCATCAGCAGAGGCTCTGGCAGCCAGGCAGGGTCACTGGGCTCAGGTTCAGCACCCTGACCCTGCTGCCAGACCCCTCCTCTCCCCCACCTGTGGATACAGAAAATGCTGCTTGCAAGAACTTTTCTTGCTTCTCTTGGTCCCGTGGGAGAGAAAAGCCTCTCACGAGGGCCCTCAGTAGAGTTTATAAACCAGGGACACCTGCAGACCTTGCTAACCTTTGTTTATAGTACAATAGAGAAATATTTTGACAACAGGACGTTAGCCAATCACCCTCAAGAAGGTGGCTGATCTTTTAACCAATTAGGCTATGAAGAAAAAAGATACAAAAGAGTTGTAAAATAATTAAATAAATCACTACTGCTGCACCATCCCTGCCTCTTGGATCTCTCTCCCCTCCCTCCTACTACTGCAGGATGCAATGACACCCACCCACTGCCCCACACGTTTCTCCTTCCTATTCAGGTGAAGGTTTGGTCCTTCCCCACTCCCCAGCAGCTCCCATGGTGCTGGATCCATTTATCAATGCACACCCATGGGAGCTGCCAGTGAGCAGGACCTTCACAGCTTTTCTAGGAAAGAAATCCTCTGAAACACCAGGTCTCACCAGGCAGGTGTCTGGTGGCACTGATGCCTTATGGGACTGCCTAAAAGCAGAGGCCAGACAAAATTATATTTACTGAAAGGCCTTCAGGTACATTCAGGGCAGACAAAGCCCCCCTGGGGCTACACCCAGAAATGGACGAGGGCTCACAGGTTTTCATACTTTGGTAAGTTTGGTCCATTTGCACATCGGGGGTTGATCCTCCAGTTACAGCTTCAGGGAATGAAGTCATTCACCCCAAATTTGATCCCCCCCAGCTCACTTTTGTTTACATTTCTGGGGGCCTGAGGCAGGGAGGTGTCCTGGATTCCCAGGCCTAGACAGGAATTGCTTTGTCTGACCAAGATGGGAGAGCAGCAGCTAACAGGCTGTGTGGAGTTAGACACTAAAGAACTGCAGGATCACAAATGTATGAAAAATATAAAAGCTAAACTCCTAAGGCATCAGCACAGGAAGGCAGGAAAGTAGAATAAACACACCACTGGATCCACATCCCTCTCCCAGAGCATGGCAGAGGCAGTGGGAAGCATCCTGGTGGGGAGTTGGATTATCCAGCTCTTCAGTGTTGTTCTTTTCCAGCTTGGACAGCCTCCACTTCTCCATTTTCCCTGGAGCAGCCTGGGACAAGAAGCTGTCCCTGCCTCACCATGGGACTGCCATCCCAGGGGGATCCAAGAAGAGAAGGACCTGGAGGCCAGGAGCCATCAGATGGTGGGAGCAGCACGGGGACAGAGTTTCCTTACAGGCAGTGTAGGTGTTGAAAGGAACAAACCACAGAGCCAGGTCTTGCTGATGGAATCACACAGCTGGGGAAAGGCAGGGACCTCGCCTGGGCTCACCCCCGCCCTCCTTCAGTGACAAATAAATCTGGAGGCAGTTCATAATGAAAGGCTATTAAGATAAGATTTAGTCTTTATTGTTCTCGTGCTTTCTTCATTTGTCAGGCACTTGAAGCAAACAGAGGAAACGTTGATCTGGGAAATGCTGCTGATCCCCAGACTGTGGCAGATTTATTGGTGCTTGTGCCCAGGCACCACCTGAGGGACGAGGAGCTACCTGGGCAGGTGTGGCCCTGTGTGATCAGTGTCCCTGCTCCTTTCCCTCAGGACACTCACTGAAAGCAGTCACCTTCGCTCCATAGCTCATTAACAGTGTCACTGCTGGAGCTGGGCAGCACTTCTGGGCCAGAAAGTACCTCGACAGACAAAGTGTTGTTCTCAGGAAGAAAATCATAGCATTATGGAATGCGTTGTGTTGTACGAGACCAAAATATCATCTCATTCCAACCTCACCTTCCACCATCCCAGGGTGCTCCCAGCCCCATCCAGCCTGGCCTTGGGCACTGCCAGGGATCCAGGGGCAGCCACAGCTCCTCTGGGCACCCTGTGCCAGGGCTGTTTAACCACCACACTTCAGGCAAATCGGTGTATTTTTAAGGATTCTTGGAAGTAATATTCTGTATTTGCTCCCCCTTCCCCACCACATGAATTGGTTTTGTGTCTTTTCAGAGCTAACCCTGTTTGTGCTGCCTCTCATTCAGGGCCTGCGAGGCACTGAGTGTCCTGGTGAGGTGGAGGCAGTGCTTTAGAGCAAATCTTTGATTTCCTCAATGTAACAGTAAGAAAAACATATGAAAATAAGCATAGGTTTTGTTTTCAGCACATTTTCAACTGCACATGGTGTGCAAATCCTGGAAGAAAAGGCACCTGGATGTACACAGGGCAGTGGGCACGGCCCCAAGGCTGCCAGAGCTCCAGGAGGGTTTGGACAACACTTAGAGGTACAGGGTGGGATTGTTGGGTGTCCTGGACAGGCCCAGGGGTTGGACTGGATGATCCTGGTGTTATCCTGTTTTCTTGCTAAGCCTTCTGTTGTAACCTTGGAGTCAGAAATTTTTGCACACTTTAATGTAAATAATAGTCAATGTTTACTTTACTGTTCTTTTGCTTACATTTTTGTACTATCAGAGAAAGTTTGATGAGCATCCTTTTTCTCCAGTGGGATTGAAGAGGAAGTGACATGTCCTCCAATCCCTTGTGGAATTGAGAAACCTATAAGTACGAGAAATGTAAATAAACTTGCCTCCTTCTTCCTCTTTCTGCTCAGCCTAGCAGGTGTCAGCATCTCTTTTCTTGTGTCCTATAGCGATATCCTGGAGGCTCCTACCAGTTCAGGATACTCTGATCCATGATCCTGTGATTCTTTGGCAGGAGTTCCTGCAGGCGGGAGACTGAGGAGAAACGTGCAGCCCTTCCTGAAACAACAGCCACCTGCGAGGCATCTGCTTTTTGAGATCATGTTCACAGAGTTTTCCCTCCTTTAACATGAAGTGGATGAGCCCCAGCTCTCCCTTTCCAATATCCTTTTATTGCTTTTAGACTGATTTTGAGATGGGGTGGAAAAAGAAATCTGAGAGAGGTGAGTTCCAAGGTCAGCGCTGCTCACCCGGCTCTGTCATCCCACTGAGCTCATAAATTGGTGTTAACACCTCCTGGAAAGAACAACAAATATAAAAAGGAGAACCTTGCTCAGACTGGGAAGCAGACCCATTACTGGGGCAGCCACTGCCGAGCAGGAGTCTGGCACGACAGCAAATCCAGCCCAATTCCAATGCCTGTTCCGCCCAGATGTGAGCCCAGCCCTTGGCAGCATCCTGGTCATCTCCCAGGAGACAGAGATGGAGAAAGCTGCCTTTTTAGGCAACTTACTTTCTTTGAACACAAAGCACTGTGTATTTCTTGTTCCTCTACAGGTAGAAATCTGCTTTGGCACAGTGCTCTTTTTTATTTTATTTTATTTTATTTTGCTTGTTCTCAAACAGCTCCTTAGAACGGGGCTTCGTGGTGTGGAAAGCACAAATTAGTTCAGAGCCTTTCGTCTGCACCCCCCCTCAGCCCTTCCACTTATGATTCCCTTCAGTGGGATTGACAAAATCTATTATTGCTGCTGTGGATTGGCCACGGTGTGACTTTGGAGAAAATTCTTTCTATGTTGACACTGTTGCTTCATTGTTATTCTTTCTGTACCAGTGGAACAAAATGAAAAATTCATTAAAACAGAGCAAAAAAAAAAAAAAATGGAGGAAAGAAACCCACTGGTATTACTCTATCTCCCAGCACAGGAATTAAATGTGGAAGATTGAAAACAGGCTGATGGGAAGGGAAGGGCGAGAGGGTTAAATGTCTGAAGGATCCAGCCACACGCAGTGTCTGGGGCAAACACATCAGTAAAAACAATAAAAAGGACCTGTCATCCTCTCAGGGTCCCACTATCAAATTAGGAGCCAGGGAAGGGTCTCACAGGTGGACGTTTTCCTTGGGATGTTTCAGCAGGCAGTGACCCCTGGGAGGAGCTCTGGGAGCTGCACCATGGCCCCAGGGAGCTCCCCAAGCAGGGGCTCTGCCCTCAGCCTTGCTCTCATGGAATCACAGGATGGAAGTCCTGAGCTGGGAGGGACCCACAGGATCACCCAGCCCAGCTCCAGCCCTGCCCAGACACCCCAAATCCCACCCTGGGCATCCCTGGCAGCGCTGTCCAAACGCCCCTGGAGCTCTGGCAGCCTCGGGGCCGTGCCCATTCCCTGGGGAGCCTGGGCAGTGCCCAGCACCCTCTGGGGGAAGAACCTTTCCTGATCTCCAGCCTGACCCTCCCTGGCACAGCTCCAGCCATTCCCTGGGTGCTGTCCCTGTCACAGGGAGCAGAGATCAGAGCTGCCCCTCGGGAGGAGCTGCAGACCCTGATGAGGTCTGACCTCAGCCTTCTCTTCTCCAGCTGAACAAACCGAGGGATCTCAGCCATCCTCACACAGCCCCTCCAGGCTCTCCCAGCCTGGCAGGACCCCACACTCTCCCCTTTCCAGCCGGGCTGGCACCCCCAGTCCCCACACGGCCCCAAGTCCCTACAGACATCACCTCTAGTCTGGTTTGCCCCATTTCCCTAGCAGAGAGGCAGGGGCAGGAGGTGGCAGGGAGGGGACAAACTGAGGGAAACTGAGGCACTGATGGACTCTGCTGGCAGCGGGGCTCTGGAACCAGCTCCCCACCACATGGATGCTCTGCTGGGCTCCCAGTGCCTCCTCCTCTGGGCATGGTGTTGGTAATTGGGGACTGTGCACAGCCCTGTGCTGACTTCTCCCAGGACCTTCTGAATTTCGCAGTTTGGAGCCCCAGCCTATTCAGGATTGGAGGGACAGATCCAATGGGAAGGCACAGCCAGAAGAGCTGGGCCATGCCCTGGAGCTCCTCCTCACCACGAGGACCTCAGCAAAACTGCTCTGTGTGATTCTTCAGCCACAGAGCAGTGTGGGACTGTTCAGGGCAGACCACGGCACCTGGAACAGCAGATCCACGGCTCTGCAGCCTGGAGGTCCCCATCCTCTTTTTCCTGGGATGAGGCTGATAAGGAGCACCTTCCGTGGTTCCTCACATGGAATCCCACACCACCCAGAGGCCTTGGTGCTGGGAAGGGCTTTGGTGTGGTGTCCCACATGATCCTGGCATTCCAAGGCAGCACCTCGCAGCCCAGGCGGGTGGCTCTGCAAAGGCTGGGTGTGACCCGGGCTCCAGGGAGATTAGGGAGGGGTTGGACTCTACCTGGGTGCCAGTTACAAGGGACAACACCCCTCAGGGGTCTTTCCTGGGACCTGCCCTAATTGCCATAGCAATGACCTGAGAAGGGGACAAAATGCACCCCCAAAATGAGACCCTGAGTGTCTCTTACAACCTAAGCTCTCCTGGGATCTTGTAGCTCCCCAATCATCTTCCCAAACCTGCTGCAGGTTTGCTCTGTAGCTGCAGCTTTTTATTCTCATGACAGATTCTCATGGAGATCAGGTCTTGATATCCACATTTACCACTACCTTATTCTCCAGCCCAGGCAGGGGGCACCCCCAAAAATAATCACCTAAATATTTTTTCAAAATAAAAATGACAAAACATTTCCCAGGATCTCTGCTGAGGAATGTCACAGGGGAAGAAAAACTCTTTTTGTGATCAAGAGACTGAACTTCAAAACACCCAAACTGCACATCTCTGCGGGGCACCTTTCTGCAGGGTTATTAATAAGAAATAATTGTTTTAAATGCAGAAAAGTCTGTGTACTTTCTATTCCTTTCCAAAAGCCCTGCATCGCTTGTCCTTAATGAATAATGAAAGATGCTTTTGTATTGCTTCCCACCCATAGACTTTCAAGTGATTGTGAAGCAATAATAAATAGGACTCTAAAGAAAATCAGGGCTTGATGAAAACTTAATTCTGGACTAATAAGAGAAGCACCTGCTGTTGCACAAGTTTACAGACGTTCCTGGGGCTTTGGTGGGTGGAGAATTTTGGTGAAAGCCCTGAATGTTCCAACACTGGGAAAAAATCACTAAATGATTCTGAAATGTTGTTGTGTAGCTCCATGGGAATTAGAATTTGGAAGGGAACTGGGAGATGCCATGCACAGGAGGGCACTTTGATGCCCTGATCAGAGCACTGCTATGATGTCCTGTCTGCTCTAGCTCTGAGCGGGGATTTATCATGGAAAGCCAAGCCCAAAGAGGACACTGCTCTCCAAGGACAAAGGGAGAGCAACATCCCGTGTCAGACTGGGGGATTTGGGTTTCATGGAAAAACAATGTATTCCACCAGGAAGCTGATGTGGCTTTCAACCCTGCCTAGGGAAAGCCCATGGTGTAGGTGAAAAGCTGAAGCTTGGAAGGGATATTATGGAATAATGGGATGGGTTGGCTTGGAAGGGACTTTAAAGCTCATCCCATTCCACCCCCTGCCGTGGGCAGGGACACCTCCCTCTAGCCCAGGTTGCTCCAAGCCCCGTCCAGCCTGACCTTGGACACTTCCAGGGATCCAGGGGCAGCCCCAGCTTCTCTGGGCACCCTGTGCCAGGGCCTCCCCACCCTCACAGGGGAGAATTTCCTCCTGATACCCAATCTAATCCTGCCCTCTGTCAGCTATGAGCTGCCCAAGAAAAATTAAGCTGAAAAAGCCAGTTAATTGCTCACATTTGGGTTGGTAGGTACCCAGTTCTTGCCTCCAGCTCAGAGCCAGAGAGGTCTTGGTGTTGGCAGGAGAGTTCACCTTACTAAGGGGTCTTTACCCAACCTTCAGAGGTATCTTCTGAGCACCTCAACACTCCCACCAGTCCCATCAGGAATCAGCACTACGCCGGGTAGTTTTGTGTAACTGATCACTTAAATACCACTATAACTCTGTTGGGATCAGCGGGGAAAATTTCAGGGGGATTTGCCTTGATCGTCAGTTAATCATCTGTGCTGTGGCACTATCCCAGACATGCAACGGGAATAAACTTCTTCACTGAAAGGGTTATCCAGCCCTGGCACAGGTGCCCAGGGCACTGGGGGGAGTCACCATCCCCACAGGGATTTAAAAGCTGTGAGGATGCGGCCCTTGGGGACATGGGTTAGCGGTGCTGCGATAATGGTTGGACTCGATGGTGATTCTATGCTTTCTGCCTCTCTGATGGGTCGCTCCTGCTGGTGAGCCCTTGCCCTCCTCTAACAGGCTGTCGAGAGCGGCTGCATAAAATTATTTGCACTGCTGTGACCTGGACAGCGCTCCCGTGAGCGGGGAGCCCGCGGCAGGAGCCCGCGGAGCCCGTGTGCCAGCGCAGCTGCTGCTGTGCCCAGCGCGGCCGGCGCTGCTCCCCGCACACCGCCGCGCCCGCCCGTGCTTCCAGCGCCGGGGCTCCCAGCGTGGGCTCCCCACGCGGTCCGACAGCGACGGAATGCTGGACGTTCATTTCGGTCAGGAAACATCATTTTCCCGAGAGAACCGTTTCCTTCTCGGTGAGTGCCGGGAGCAGGCGGACTCAGAATGGAGCGGCCGAGCTGGGCACCGCGCTGTTAGCGAGAGCCCCCGGGGCAGAGCGGCCGCGCTCCGCTCCGCGCTCAGCGGGGACGCCGCGGGTGCGAACTTCGGCTGCGGCTCCGGCGAACCGGGTGCAGGCAAAGAGCGAGCGGTGCCGGTGCGAGCGCTGAGAGCGGCTGCTCTGCAGGTCCCGGCCGCGCTGCGGGGCCGGGACCCACCAGCACCGGGACCCCCGA